>JACMZG010000062.1:177011-212011 GCA_018340805.1 Microvelia longipes
AATAACTGACGCGAACATTGCAGCAACTTTCTTAGTCACAAACATACAAAAAGAAATAGAATCTTGTAAAAAAGAAATTAAGCCTAAAAAGTGTAAAACAAAATTAAAGCCCGGATTACCATAGGTCTTGTAAAAAGTATGGAAAAGAGAGATAAATTATATACAAAATGCAAAAAGACCCAAATAATGCAGAACTTCTGAATAAATATAAGAAATATAGGAATAAAATAAATAGTTTAGTTAGAATTTTAAAAACGAATTATTATAAGGATAAAATAAAGCAAGCAAATAACGATAGCAAAAAATATGGCAAACTGTCAACTCTTCACTGTCGAGAAACAAAATCTTAAGTTAAAATAACAGAAATTAAAAACGAATTAGGAAAATTATATCGAATTCTAAGGAATATCAAATACTTTTAACTCTTATTTTTCAAATGTTGGTAAAAATTTGGCGGAAACTTGTAAAAGCAGATGTGACTGCAGTAAGATTTCAAGTTGTAGTCTTATAAAACCTATTGGCAATAATATAGTTCTCTGGCCAACTGATAAAGAAGAACTTTCTTCGTTTATCAGTGAACTCAAAAAGACACTGCTCCAGGCCTCGACGGATAACCTCTCAAGTAATTAAGCTCTCTAAAGAATCTCTACTACAACCCCTATTACACTTGTACAACCTATCCTTGGACTCTGGTGTTTTCCCGCAAATATTCAAAACAGCCTTAATAACCCCGCTCTATAAATCTAAAGATAAAATTGAACTCTCAAATTACCGTCCAATAAGTCTCATATCAAACTTAGCGAAACTACTCGAAAAAATTATAAAAAGCAGATTAGTTGACTTTTTTACAAAATATGCGTTAATACATAAAAACCAATTTGGTTTTAAGAAAAACGTTAGTACTCAAGACGCTCTCTTCAAGTTGACTAAGGTTGTCTCGGACTGTTTAGATAAAAACAAAAAATGCATCGCTATCTTCCTCGATCTTAGTAAAGCGTTCGATATGGTATGTCATAAGAAATTACTTGAAAAACTTGAGCGTTACGGTGTCAGAGGAAAATGTTTGAATTTAATTAGGTCTTACTTAAATAACAGGGAGCAACAAACAAAAATTGGGAATACTCTTAGTGACAAACAAACAATAGATGAATATCAGCTGCCCCAGGGAACGGTGACGTCACCTATTCTATTTCAAGCCTTTATAAACGATATTTTTTATATCCTAGAAGGAGTAGGTGAGGTTTTCGGTTTCTGTGACGACACTGTCTTATTTTTCAAGGCTCTAATTATGATGAAGTTTCGAAAAGGCAACGAAAGGTCTTTACTTAATTAACAAATGGTTGCATACAAATCTTCTTTATTTAAATGAAAGTAAAACCAACTTCATTGCTTTTTCTAAAACTAAATCTGGCCAACCTAACAAACAAAACTTAACTATACACTCTTGTGACTGTGAATATTTTAAAACGTTCAATGTCAATGCAACAAAAAAATTGAAAAAGTAGAAAAACTAAATATCTCGGTATAATGCTTGACTACAAATTAAATTGGGACCATCAAGTAGAATATTTATGTAATAAGTTAAGAAAGTTCATTTACCTGTTCAGAATACTACGAGACTTCTGCGATTTAAAGTTACTAACTACTATTTATTATGCTCTAGTACAGTCAATCCTCCAGTCGGCATTCTGGCCTGGGGAGGAGCTTGTCCCACCGTACTAAAACCTTATAAATCATTAAAAAGCAATCATTAAAGTTTCATAAGAAAACCTAAGGATTACTCAACACAACTCCTTTTTCAAGAATTCCCTGTGTTAAATTTAGAGCAGTTGTATAAAAAAATAGTTTTAATTAATCAATTCAAACTACCACGACAATATGTTACTCACAGACATAAGACTAGAAAACAGACTAGACGAGACTTAGTATTACCGAAAACTTACTCAAGCTTAGCTCAGAGACACGCTTCCTATGTTGGTGTTAAATTGTTTAACACACTGCCTCAAGAAATTAGAGATAATAAGGACCCTGATGATCTCAAAAAACAAATTGATATTTGGATAAGAAATACTATTAGTCCTCATTAGGACTGATAGTATTAAATAAATTAAATTAAATATTATTAATGTGTTATAATTTAGATTTTTATAATTAATTTATTAGTAAAAAAATAGTCAGCATTACATTATTACTATTAATAGTATTTCATTAATTAATTAGTAAATTATTTCTTTAGTTTAATATTATTTATTTATATAAGTTTATTTTTTAGTTTTAAATGTTGTTTTAATTAAGTTATTAATTATTTATTAAATCAGAATTAATTTAAATATCATTGTTATAATCATATGCATGTATATATTTAAAATTAATAATAGCCTAAAACATATTATATAGATTCAGTCAAATGATTTAAATGTGTAATTAATACTTTACAATTATAGGATTACTCTACATTATATATAACCTTATGTTACGCTATTTAAATATGTATGTATGTGTATGTATATATGTGTGTGTGTGTATGTATGTATAATGTAATGTATGTATGTATGTACATGTATATGTATGTGTAGGTATGGTGTATAAATGTTAGTAATAGTAATTAAATAATGAGCTTAGGTTTAAAAAATTCGGCGGTGGTCCGCATGTCGGGGCGAATTTCCTTTGGATGCGTGTTTCCGTGCTTTTACATTATATAAGTTTACAACTACTAAATAGATAATTCCGGCGCGGTGTCCGCTGTCGCGGCGAATTTCATTTAGAAGCTTGTTTCCGTGCTAAACAACCCATTTCTTGCTTAAGGTTCTGGTTCATGCTTAGAACCTAAGCAGTTACTCAATTGTCAAGCACTGCTCGTAACTCATTTTGTCTGTATTTTCCAAAGTAATGCGCATAATCATCCAGTTGTTGTACAAAACCATGCCTCTAAAATTAGAAGTACGCACTATTATTTGCACTAGTTTAAAGCTTAGTTACTTATCTTTAAGCTTAGTCAGTTATCAGTTACCTAAGCAGTTACTCAATTGTCAAGCACTGCTCGTAACTCATTTTGTCTGTATTTTCCAAAGGAAATGCGCTAAAACCTTTAAAGATAACTGACTAAGCTTAAAGATAAGTAACTAATCTTTAAACTAGTGCAAATCTATATAATATATCTATATACTATATAATAATATATCTATATCTATATAATATTGACAACTTTATCTATAAAAAAAAAAAAAAAAAAAAAATATATATATATATATATTTCTAGACACTTTCTTGTAAACACTCTATCTTTCGAACGGATTAATATTTTTTAACCAAACTTGGTACAAAATCAACCTTCGGAGGACACGAACCCTATTGAAAACCAGGTTTTTGTGACGTCATTAACCGGTTTGCTGAGTCAGCGAAATTTTCAAAAAATCAGCAAAATTCAGGTTAATATTTTTTGCCGCGAAAAAGGTCAATATCTATGTTTTTAAAGACGCGAATCGAATGAAACCAGTCCGAAGTCGATAAGACCAATCTAAGTGACCTAAAAATCAAAAAAACCATTGTAAATTACTGAAAACCAAAATTTAGGTTGATAAAAAATAAATTTCGAGTAGGGTGTCGTTTTCAATGTTTTTTGGGCCTCTGAGTTGAATGCCAGTGGTCCAGAGTAAATACGACCACTCAAACGCTGGGTACCTGGGTTCAAATCCTGAAGGGTCGATAATTTTTATCGTTTTTTTTTACTTAATATAAGTTTACAACTAGAAAATAATTCTTGCGTGGTGGTCCGCATGTCGGGCGAATTCCTTTGGATGCAAGCACTCAAACCTAGAGTACCAGGGTTCAAATCCTAGTAGAGACAATAATTTGTATCGTTTTTTTTACCTAATATAAGTTTACAACTAGAAATAATTCTGGCGCGGTGGTCCACTGTCGGGCGAATTTCATTTAGAATGCGTGTTTCCGTGCTAAACAACCCATTTCTCGCTTATGCAAGAACCAGCCCATTGCGTGGTTCCGGTTCATGCTTAGAACCTAAGCAGTTAATCAATTGTCAAGCACTGCTTGTAACTCATTTGTCTGTATTTTCCAAATGAAATGCGCTACAACCTTTAAAGATAACTGACTAAGCTAAAGATAAGTAACTAAGCTTTAAACTAATGCAAATAATAGTGCGTACTCTAATTTTAGAGGCATAGTTTTGTACAACCAACTAGATAATTATGTGGACCACCGCGCCAGAATTATTTCTAGTTGTAAACTTATATTAAGTAAAAAATAATTCGGCGCAGTGGTCCGCATGGTAGCGCACAGGAAATGCGCTAAAACTTTGAAAGATAACTGACGAAGCTTAAAGATAAGTAACTAAGCTTTAAACTAGTGCAAATTATAGTGCGTAATTCTAATTTAGAGCATAGTTTTGTACAACCAACTGGATAATTATGCGCATTTCCTTGGAAAATACAGACAAAATGAGTTACGAGCAGTGCTTGACAATTGAGTAACTGCTTAGGTTCTAAATCATAAACCGGAATCACGCCATGGGCATGGTTCTTGTCAAAGAAATGGGCTGAAACACGCATTCTAAATAAAATTTGCCCGACAGCAAAGGGGAGATTTATATGTAACTTTAAATTATTATTGTTGTTGCTATGGCAACTGTCAAATAAATATACAAGATGTTCTGATATTGTCAATGTGAGTTATATAATTAAATGTTACTGTTCACCTTTACTAATTGTTTAATTAACTTAGTGTTAGTACTAAACAACGGAAACACGCATTCATAATGTAATTTGCCCGACAGCGGACCACTGCGCCGGAATTATTTATTTAGTAGTTGTAAACTTATATATTGAAAAAGCACGGAAACACGCATTCAAAGGAAATTCGCCCGACATGCGGACCACCGCGCCAGAAATTATTATTAAATAAGTATAATTTATATTTTTTACCCTTATATTGTATAATATATAGATAGTAATATTATGTTGTCTTTATATGGTATAAATTAAAGAATAATTGATAACAGGGTGTAGATTAGATTAGATACAATTTTCATTGTCGAGGACCCTTAAACAGGGATGAAATAGTCAAAATCAAAAAAATAATTTACAATTTAAAATTTAAAGGTTATTTTTAAATAAACTTTATTTATTAAATTAATAATTTTTTTATAAAAGTTTCGTACGAATGGCCTACTGCTCTTTCACTAAACATTCTCATATTATTTTTAACAAACACTAAACTCTGCAATATATAAATGCTTGGTAGTGTAGATCCAAATTTTTAAATTGCTCCCTTGCAGTCTTGACAAAAGCCCAGTTGAAAGAATGGCTCTGATGGTTTTCCTTTGCATAGAGAATACTGGCATCTGCATGACAGGAGTGTCCCCAGTAGAGAAGAGCATAGCTGATCCTGCTGTGTATCCCGGCATAGTAGACTGAGAGCAAGATGAGATGAGATGGGATGAAGCGACTAACAAGTAACTGAAGTTACAATAGTCTTGTCAAAATCTAATATTTAAAACTTGAAATTTAATATTTTACGTTATAAACACTTCTTTCAATAATAAATTCTTTACTACTTGACTGAACGATTTCAAATTCAAGATTTTAATTCCTCTGGCAGGTGGTTAAAAAGCTTTATTCCTAAACACTAGTTCCCATTTTATTTAAGATTTCTTAAGCCATGTCTTGGTATTGCTAAACATGCTATTATATCTTGTAGGATAGTTATGGTTCATTAATTTTCCAAAAACTATCAAAATTGCTTTTCACATAGACAAGTGACTGTAAAATAAACAAATTGAAATAGTCATTATCTTGTACTTGACGAACAGCTTCCGACAAGACTCCCTCTGATCACAGCCTTCCATGATGCGCAGAGCACGTTTTTGTAAAATCAGAATACTTTCTGTGTTGACATGTCCCCATAGCAGCAATCCATAACAACAGTGAGACTCGATGAAGGCGTAGAATACTTAAAAGATGTTTTAGCAGGCAAGTATAATTTAAGTTTGCTTATTACATATATACCAGTAGATATTTTTTTACGCACCATCTCTATATGTTGGTTCCATGACAACTTTGAGTCCAGTACAACCCCAAGAAATTTAATGCTGATTCATCACATCTGTTTTAAACTGAACGTAAGTGATTGAGTTTTATCATTATTTAATATAAAATTATTTTTTATGAACCATTTTTCTATTGTTTGTAAACGTAATAATGATCTTTCTTGTAACATTTTCAGGTTTGATCCGGAGTAGCACAGGTTAGTATCATCACAGAACAATATTATTTCTTCGTCATCTTCAGCACCTACTACCTCCTTCAAGTACTTCTCCACATCATTGACAGCTATAATAAATAAAATTGGTCCTAAAATAGATCCCTGGGGTACTCCTAGATGTACCGCCCGTTTCCTAGATATTTTATCGCCATACTGGACATACTGAGTTCTACCTGTTAAGTATGATTGAAAAAGTTCAAGCGCTGATCCAGTAATACCAAGTTTCCTCATTTGCTTGATTAGAATCCGATGTGGAACAAAGGCTTTGGATAAATCACAGCAGTCAATTTTAGCATGTTTACATTGTTCTAAGCATTTAATAACCATGTCAATTAGCTTGAGTATAGCGGTGGTAGTACTTCTTCCTTTTCTATAGCCATACTGGCAGTTAGAAATGAGCTTATTTCTTCCAAGTAATCAACTAACTGTTTTTCATTATATTTTCTAAACTTTCAACAGAACTGTGTTATTGATATTGGTCTATAATTAGAAGTATCATCCTTGCTTCCTTTTTTATGAATAGGAATGACCTTAGTTTCTTTCAAAGTCGAGGGAAAAGTTCCTTCCTCAAGGCATTTATTAATCAAGTATGTGAGAGGTTCAATTATGAGGGGTGCTATTTTTTTAAGTAAATTAGTTGACATGTTATAAACATCTTTGCAATTTGAGTTTTTCATATTTTTGATGATGTTACTAATTTCTTCTATTGTTGCAGGTTTAAACCAAAAAGGAGTAGAGCTGTATGAAATGGTGTCAAGTCATCCATCCTATCATTTTTTTATCATCATATGTACCGGCTGAGTCAATAAAATAATTATTAAATTGATCTGGCAATAAGTTTTGATGTAAAGAGTTTAATTTTATTTTTAACCTGTTTCCTCTCTTATGATATTCCAAGCAGTTTTGGTTGGATTATTGCTTTCATCAATAAGTTTAGCATTATGACAGGCCTAGTTAATTCAGGTTTTTCCTATATCTATTTCTCAGCGATTTATATGCTTTCCAGCCAGAACTATTTTTATCGTCTTTATAACAATCATACATAGATATAACCTCCTCTCTCATCTCTTTGAGTTCATTACTAAGCCACTTGCTGCTTTTACATTTTTTACATGTTTAAGTTTTTCAGGAAAACACTTATCCATAAAATTCTAAGTGTATTCAAAAATGCATTAAACATATTACTGTCTTGTTGACCATTGTATAATTGTGACCAATCCAATCTCACTAATTTGTTTTTTTAGCATCTCTATTCCTTTTTGAGTATGAGTCTGCACTTATAGGTAGTGTTAACTTGAACTCTCTTCGCGACAAGTGAAAAGTTAATATAATTATGCTATGATCGGATAAGTCTATGTCTTTTACTTCAGTGGTAAATAAATTTATATCGTCAATCTTAACAGCTATATTATCAATACATTATCAATTCTTGTGGGCTTCTTCCACTAGAAAGGTCAATCCATATGATGAAAAAAGATTTACAAGTGAATTATACTTATTACAAGAATGATCTAAAAAAATTAATATTCCAATCAGCTGCAATAGCTATAGGAATCCTTTTATTAAACTTTATGCAAAAGTTTGTCAATTGTCTCAAGGAACTCACAGAAGTTATTTCCTGGAGGTCTATACAAGCACACAAGGATCATTTTAGGGTTGTGGAGTTCAACCGCTGCTATTTCACAAACACCTTCTTTGGATAACTTAGTAATGTTAGTTAAACATCTATATTCTAGTCCATTCCTTACAGAAATCATAGCACCTCCATTTTTCTTTAAAACTCTGTTGAATATGGAAGCAGTAGATAAATCTGTTGGATTATAAAGATCCTTCTCACCAGGTTTTAACCAATGTTCCGTCGTCATAATTATATCTAGATCATTTGAGTTAGAAATAACTACAATTTCGTCAATTTTATTTCTTATGCACTGAGCATTATTGTACATTATCTTTAAATATTTACAGGAACTTACTTGTTTTTACAACTATTACAATATCACATCTTTTACTTTATTGTGCTAAAATCGATCTTGAGGTAGACTTCTCTTCCGAAAAAAACGACTTGGTCTAATCATCACTCTTCTAGGCCAAATGTTGGGATTATTAATAACTTCATAATCCTCTTCGTGAACAGTTATGGAAAAGGCAGCATAATCATTAGATCTAACATCAATTCTATTCACTTCTAAGATGTCTTTAACTATTCTTGATCTGACAAACATTTCTACTTTCTTGGTCGTAGTCGTTTTTAAAATCTAATTTAGACACGGGTCTTCTTTCTGACAGCGGATAACAATTCTGTAGTATCCGAAGTACTGAATAATTTACTTGTAGCACTTCTATTGCTTACGGTATTCGAACTTAACAAAACATTGTTGTTGTTGTTGTTGAATTCTCCTTTTTTTATATTGTCAGAAATAAATATGTCAGACAGGCTATCGGTATTCAGACTTGGTTTCTTGTTCTAAGATGTTATTGTGTGTTTGTGTGCTGTATGTTGGTTGAATCTTCTATGCGATATGATGTCTTGAGGTTGAAAGGATTAATTTTATTTATGATTTGAGTAGATTTTCTTGAGTAGTTGTAGTTTAGTTTTAGATTAGTTAGTTAATTTGTTTAGTTATATATTATTTATTGGATTAATGTAGATTTGGTGAAGTTATATTTGTAGATTTCCTTGATTCCTGGCTTGAAGCATCCACTACCACAGAGAGAGAATAAAAAAAAAATTTTTATTCAATAAAATGATAAATTTAAAACTTGAACCAACTTTAAATCTTAGAAAAGAATTATTTTGAGATTATTTTATCCATCAATTTCACATTAATTGCAATTATCTTAATTATTTAAATTATATTATTAATTATTGATCATTAATAATTGTTCAATAATCATTAAAAAGTGTGATCAAATATTTAGTATTTTTAAAACTTAGAGTAATATTTATAATTTTCTCACTTATTTGAAATTAAGTCCATAAATTTTTAAATAAAAGCACAAAAAAACCCAATTCATTTAAATCCTTTGTTTGACAAGGTTTTAATGAGTCCACTTTTATTTAAATCACTTAATTGTAGAAAAAAAAAGTTGTTATTAATTGCCAAGTGTGGGTCGTCTTTGAGTTACAAATTAAAAAGAAATATATAAATGCAAAAAATTATTATAAATTATTAAATTCTAAAAAGAGAAAAAGGGGGGTTCCACCAGCCTGGGCCAGCACGGTCAATTGTAGATTTAATTTACAAAACATGAATAATATAGTGTTACTATGTAATATACAAGTTATTTACAAAATTTAACATTTTAAATTAAGCTATAGTCAGTTAAAGTGTAGATGGTCTTTTCTACCCAGTTAACACTTTAAAGATATTTTAATTTTTAATGACATTATTAAATGGATACTTAAGTCTTAGGATTTGAAGTAGATGTTTTTAAGTCAGAAATGCCTGAAACAGGAAGGCAAAAAGAGGGCTGGCTAGCTCTTTAATCTCAATCTTTAAATAAAAGCAATTGAATGGTTCTACAAATCATAGTTTCACAAATCAAAAAATTTTCCAATTTCGGATATGCTGATTATTTGATAAAGAATCCTTGCTGTCTTATAATGAAACAAGTCAACAGGACTATCTAATCATACATGAACAGGAAATTTTATTGAATATCAATATAATGATAATGAAGTTGCCTTAAATACAGTTATTTAAATTAGATAGATATATTTAAAAACAAAAAAGCTAATGGTATCATATATATTATAATAGGCACACGTATTTCTAAATAAATCTATATATAATAATATATCTATATTATTATTTTAAAATTGAAAAGGGGCCTGCTTCTTGATGGGCATCACAACCAGTTTGCAGAGCATATAGAGTAGGAATGATAGAAAAAAAAAAATAAAATAAAAAAGGTTAAAAGTATATAAATAATAAAGAGAAATAAAAAGCAATGATTTGATCCAAATCTATTCCAGATTATAGCTATATTATTATATAATCCTATTAAAATTATATTAATATTATGTATTATATTAAATCCTAAGGTAATGTGACTAGCACTATGATTAGTTAATTTTTCCTGATATAGGAAATTTAACAAAATTGTATAAACGAACTCTCATGCCAGCAAACATACAGAAATAAAATAGAAAATTAACGCCTGTCATACATTTACTAACGTTCACACTTTTATGCACCACTCATATAGAGCAAAAAAAAACAGAAAAAAAAACATTTTATAGTATGTGGAGTGACAGTTATCTTTAATGAAAATTATATGTTAAAAGGGGATAAATAAAATTAATATTTAAGGAAAATAGATAATAAAATAAAGTGATAGGATTTAAAACTCAAATCCTTCAGTAAGTTTAATTAGGTCCAAAATAAAAGAGCAAGATAAATTCTTGCTAATTACCGCTGCAGTATCTATGCTTAGATTAATTTTATATTTTTCATTGATATCTCTTCTTAAAGGAAGGTTCGCTGAGCAATGTGCTATGATGTGTAAAACATTCTGGCATTCTTGTCTGCATTTATCACAGATGGGGCTGTCTATTAAATTCATCTTATACTTGAAGTTTCTATTATTTGCATGTCCTGTAATAATTCTATTAGCTTTGGAAATAGTAGAATTGGGTAACTCTAAATTTTTATACCATGGATCAGATGCAGGTTTGCCAAGAATTGAATTAAACCACAGACCTTTGGCTTCTCTAACAGAAGAGTTATACAGAGCTTTCCATGCATTTATGCCTTTATTCTTTATATTGGTTAAACCATCTCCTAACGGGAGAGCATCCAAGAGGTATACCCTTCAGTAACTGCATATTTAGCTAAGGAGTCAGCTGCATCATTGCCTTTTATGTCACAGTGCCAGGTATCCACTGTAGGTATACTTTAATTCCAGCCATAAATAAATGGTTCATGTTATCTAAGATCTCAGATATAATCCTATTATTAAATACATGTCCTGGTTTGAAGGTATTTTTAATAGTTTCTATGGAAGCTTGGGAGTCAGTGATGATGACCCAATTTTTATTTCTTGGATTTCTTCGGATGCAACTAATGGCTTGATTAATTGCTGTCATCTCTGCAGTATATATAGATGCTAGGGGTGATAACTTGCATAGTATGGGTGCCATGTCTAGGGTGTAGACAGCACAACCCACGCCTTCTAAGCTTTTGGAGCCGTCCGTATAAGCTTTATAAAATTGATCTGTAGGATAATTTTTCGCAAGGTATTCTCTAGAACTATTGGCTTCATTTGTGTTTTGTCCATAAAACTTTATTAATACTGTTAATGTTGGCCTTGAATAAATTGGTTATCTGTACATCGTTAATGTTATACATGATCTGTTTGAAGTTTGAATCTATGATTATAATTATCCTGTATGTCAATTATTAGGTTAGCAAAAACTTGATTTGATCTAACATATTTGTTATCATTGTGAGAAAGGTATGTATATAATTTGAGTGCTTTATCATATATTATTGGATCCGTTTTAAACATTTTTAAAAAACTTCTGTAGGCTATAACATTAAATCTTGCCTGTAAAGGCATTATAGAGATCAGGGCATGCATCGCTTGCACAGGTGTAGTACGTACTAGGCCTCCGATAATTCTAACTGCTTGATTCTGAATAACTTGGAGTTGGTTTATTTTCTGCTGTTTACCAATTATGAATAAAGATGCATACTCCATTCTAGACCTGGTAGCGGTGTAGACTAACTTTGCTATATTAGGGTGTATACCCCATTTACTACTTTTAAGATGCGTTAATATAGAAATCTCTCTTTTGGATGTAGCAACGAGTGAATCAATATATTCATTCATTTGGAGCTTATCATCAATAATTACTCCTAAAAACTTATGAGATTTCACAACAGGAATGATATCACTATTTATTGTTAAGAACATTTCTTGCTTTTCTTGCTCACTTAACTTTGATCCAAAAACTATTGAGCAGGTTTTGCGGGGTTGACATGTAAATTTAAATCTGCAGCATCCTGATGAAAGATATTTAGGGCTTGCTGAGCTTTATTGTTTACTTCCTGGATGGTTTTCCCTTTAATTATGATGCCATAATCATCTGCAAGCTGAGTGACTTCCACTAGGTATGTGATTCTGGAAGGCACTTTAATTGTGTACAAATTAAAAAGCAGCCCACTGGCAGGGTCACCCTGACAAAGCCCAGTCTTACAAGCTTTCACAGCGTTACCAAGGATATAAACTTTATTGAATAGGAAATTACAAAAGTATTGAATATAAGCTGTGTGTGATGTTGAGCTCCTCCATACTTAATTGTAGATTATGAATAATAACGGAGTCGTAGGCTCCTTGAATATCAACAAATATAATTTGTGTTATCTCATCTTCTGCTATATTATTATGTACTGATAATAAAAGATTAGTAAGACTGTTTTGAGTGCCTTTACCTGGTTTAGATCCATTTTGCCAGTTTGGCAAAGCATTCTTGAGATACAGAAATCTTTCAATTTTATATTTTAAAATTTTATGAAGAATTTTAACTATGCATGGTAGTAAGCTAATTGGTCTATGTTTGCCATCTTTTTTGGGAATTGGTACTATTTTAATTGTATTCCAATCTCTTGGAATTTTCCCTGTTTTTAAAACGGAATTGTATAAGTTTACAAGGTACTGTAAGGCTTTAGGAGGTAAATGCTTAAGAAAAGAATAAGAAAAACCATCTTGTCCTGGTGATGTATCCTGAGAATCATTAATGGCCTGTTTTACTTCCTGATAAGTAATTAAGTCACTTTCTGTCATTTCCTTAATTTCCTTTTCGACAGGTGAGCACAAACCTGGTTTAACAAGGCAATTCAAAAAGTCATTATGATCATCTGGACAGAGCTGAGCACTATTGCCTTTGGCTTGTAATGAACTTAATATTTTCCAAATATTAGGTCTTGAGTTAGATGATAATTTCAGACAGAGATCGTTCCAGGCTTTTTCTTTCTCTTCCTTTATGACCTTTTTGCACTCATTACTGAGGGCCACATAGATATGTAAGTTTTCTGGCGTACCATGCTTGAAGAATTTTTTGAGGGCATCTTTCTTTCTTTTAATTATATCTTCACATATTTTATTCCACCAGGGTTGAGCTTTAACATGCTGATGATTAGAGTAGTTAGTTATAGGAATATTGAGTTGAGCAACTTCTGTCATAATAACAAAACAATAATAACAAAACATTTGTTTTGTTTACACTGGTCACTTCTTCTTCTTCTTTTTCCTTCATATTTTTTTCTGGAATATTTGCGGTTGCTCTTTCTACTGGTTTATTAATATTTAAGGGGGGCCTATCATTAGTAACTTGTTTTTTTGATTTGAAATCATGCACGAAAGTATTTTGGTCACTTTTTTCACTATTTAACAATTGTTTTAGTTGAAAATTGATAATTCCATTGGTGTCCGCTACATTTTTTAAAACTGCAGTAGTGTCCAATTGATTTTCTGAGAGTTTAGATAATTCCGATACTACCTTCTCGGTGCATGTATTCATTTTATTCATTTCACTTTTTAAGAAATTTAAATCGTTCTTGATGTCTTCAAATGAAGATTTTGAGTCAAATTTTTCATTCCAACAAATATCATAAATGTATTTCAGGATTCTTTTCTTCTTTAGTTTTAAACAAACCAACTCGGTAGGCAAAATCCGCACACTTCTGATAAAACCGTTTTAGACACATATCGCACTCGATAGTTGGTTCGCTTTCATCACTCGGGCATTCCGGATCACATTTCCCGCATTTAAAAGCCATTTTCAAGATTGAAAACCTATCAAAACTTGTAAAATTAATTAATAAAGTCGGAGCAAAAAAAATTCTTTGTTATTGGTTTCACAGTGACATCACACGACAGCTGAGTTGACAGAGAGTAGAGTAGAAATACTTGGCTTGCTAACTTGCTTCTTAGATCATTACAGTGATTTTGCCAAGTCATAGTAGGGTCTAATAGGACTCCTAGAAACTTTACACTGTCTGGATTATTAAATTCTGCTGTATCACGTAGTGAAAATACGACGTCAAATACAGGCCGTAGAGGCCTGATTCAAAAGACTGTTAATATCCCATAATGCGTCAACTTGTATGATTTGAAAACTCAATTCCAAGATAACTTACCTCTAGATGTTGCATTGTTTCCAAACATTGTCTGATTCCTACTGGTTTTAAAATTGGTGGGGTATTTTATCATTTTTATTGTCTTTTAGTAACACAAAAGACAGCGAGGACAGTGTGTCTTTTGATATACTAATAGTTTTTTATTACCATATTTTCAGAAGGGCATACTGATGCTGAAATGACAGATTTAGTATCTGAAATGGAGATGATGAAAATGATAGGCAAACACAGAAACATAATAAATCTTCTTGGGTGTTGCACTCAGGGTGCAGGACCATTATATGTAATAGTAGAATTTGCTCCTTTTGGGAATCTCAGAGATTTCCTAAGACAGCATAGACCATCTTCTGGTTACGAACCAGCCATAGGTGAAGATGTTAAAGATCGAAATAGTTTGACACAGAAAGATTTGGTGTCGTTTGCCTATCAAGTTGCAAGAGGAATGGAGTATTTAGCATCTAGAAGGGTAACAACAAACTTATTATAATCTAGGTTGATAGAACTTATGTTTCTTTGAAGCCATGCCCCTCCCTCTTGTGTTTGCTTCTGACAAAGGAATGTCTACTTCTTCTTTTAAATTAACAAAACATTAAAGTAATTCAGTCAGTAAGAATGAACTATCTGGAAATGGATCATTAAATAAATATTATTTATTTTAAAAAATAAACAATTAAAACTAAAATTTGTATTTTTTAATTTTTGTTAAAATTTGATATGTACTCATGGAGCCCTTTCTCAAATCAACACTAATTTTATCTTAAACGTTTGTGAATTTTAATTCAAGCAAACACATTTTGATCTTAATAAGTGAAGTTAGCAGCTTTAATGTATAAATAAAAACATGTATTAAATCTATCGCTAGAGCCTTATCTCCCGATGGTATGCATTAATTTGTATTTTCATTAACTTACAATCTCAATTTCATTTGTTCACAGTGTATTCATAGAGATTTAGCCGCAAGGAATGTACTTGTAAGTGACAATTACGATTTAAAAATAGCTGATTTTGGGTTAGCACGTGATATTAATTATCATGACTATTATAGAAAAACTACAGATGGGAGGTTACCAATCAAATGGATGGCTCCAGAAGCCCTTTTCCATAGGGTCTATACAACACAATCGGACGTGTAAGTTGGTTAGCATTTCAAATATATAAATTAATTAAAATCTTTTGTTGCAGTAAATAGGAATTTGGCTTTCCTTAAAAGAGTGGCTCTTGATCTTTTAGTATCCCCTTATATTATGTAGTTAAAATAAAGTTTTGAAGGAAATTATGAACAAATTTCTAAAAAGGAATATTAGTCCCTTTATCTGTTCCTAGTATGAAGAAACTGGTTCTATGACTTTGAAATGGACATGGGATGGAGAAACCTCTTTCTTAACACTTTAGAAATACAAGTTTTGTCTAGGTCTTGTTGCCTTAATATAAAAACAATCCAATAATAGAACATATCATATGATATTTTGATAGAGGAACAGAAAAGGAAGTATTTGTATCTTCATCCTCAGTTGGAGTATGAGAATCAGAGAAAAAACACTAGAGAAATGATCAGCAAAAACATTGCAGATACATTGAAGACTTTAAGATAAACATTCATAAGATAACACATTTGAGATGACAACATAATTAAGATAAACAGAGGCAGGAAGAAAGAAGATTTTCTTAACGAAATTACATAGTTCCAAAAAATGTTGGATGTTGCTTGGAACAGTAGATTAGATACCTTTAGCATATATTGAGAGTAGCAAGATTTAAATAAGAGTTTTATCATTTATGGAGTTAATAAGTGGAATAAAGAAGAGTTGAATAAAAAATACTTGTTGGATAATCTTGTTTAGCAGTTGTAATGAGTAGACTAATTGTTTTCCTTTTTAAAAAATATACATATTTTAATAGATCATATACATTTCATAAAAAGGTCAAAGCATTTTTTGTTGTATTAATTTATTCATTAAAATTGATTATAACATCTTGATTCATTTTTATGTAATGTTTAACTGTAAGTAATCAATTTGTTTTTGTTGTGTTAGCTGGAGCTATGGGGTTCTATTGTGGGAGATTATGACCCTGGGTGGTACACCTTACCCATCTGTTCCTAGTATGGAGAAACTGTTTCAATTACTTAGAAGTGGGCACAGAATGGAGAAGCCTCCTTGCTGTTCTTTAGAAATGTAAGTTGACGTATCATCTTAAAGCTAAAGCCACTTACCTCTGTTCACATAAACATAGGCCATATAATATTGGTTTATTTTGCCTTTTGACCTGGAGGTTGAGGGTTCAAATTCAGCTGGGGGAGGACCTTAATATGAGGTTATCCCTTATACCGTTCACTCGGTAGGTCTAAAATGAAAGGCCAGCCGACCCAGCCAGGGTTTTACATGGTTTCCTTGGCTCGGGAATTTACATGTTTTTCAAGTCGAGGGGCCCTGCGACTTGATGATGTCAAGATAGATTGTAATAAGATTAAACGGGGACCTATTTTTAGGAAAAGATATTGTATAAAAATATATCATTTTGATACTACCGAGTTTTGCAAAACATGAATAGTTGACACAATATAATTGTGCGAGAGACACCTAGGAAATGTAACAAGCAAAATGCAATGCTACATCTGGGAACTGTTCCATCATTCGACATTCGTCATCATTGATGGCTCGACATAATGTCATGTCCCACTCTGTTTCGTTACGTCTAACTCATCTGGGCGCCACAGAGCCTGAACTCACTCTGACCTTCAATTAATTCCGAAGAATATAATGTGAAGTACTTACCAGAGACGAGCGGTGCTCTCTTACCGCCATCATGCATGGCAAGCAAAACATATATCATTTTGATACTACCAAGTTTTGCAAAACATGAATAGTTGAACAATATAATTGTGCGAGAGACTTTTATATATTGTATAAAACTTAAATATGGGGACACGTAACTTAATGATCTTAAGAAAGACTATACTAAGATTGAACGGTCTAAATTGTGCGAGCGAAACCCGCCTTTTTGAATATACTTTCATGTATATTTATAGCAATCTAGTATGAGAAGCGAGCCCTTTTTAATGAACATAAATTCATATTTTATCAATCTAGAGAGCAGACTGAGCCTCTATTTTCCTTACATTAGCATTTTAATGAACTTAAAATTCTATCGAGCAAAACGGGCCCTTTTTATAATCAAATTCTTAGCAATTCAGATAGCAAAGTTAGCCTAATTTTTGGACTATTGATCATGGTCGCTAATGATCTATTGTATTGACCATAATCTTGTGCCCGAAAAGAACAATTCTAATTTTTTATTATATATGTTTTAAATTTTTTTATGCAACGTATTACTAGCAATTGAACGAAAGTCAGTTGCATCATAAGATGTGTAATTGGTACAATGTTTAACAAAAACATTAGCGAAACATTTTTGCGATATCTCCAAAAAAATAACCTTTTTTCTTAAATTCATACTTATACCATCAAGCAAACTAAGACCTTTTTTTTTAATTTTTTAAAATTCGTAAATAAATCCATCCCCCCCCCCCCCCCCGGTAGATTATTGTTCATATTTTTTAATGTAATGTAAAATTATAACCATTCATTAATCAGAAGCGGATCATGACAGTTTTAATTGTCGTTTAAGGCTTGGTACTATCTTGCCCCCCCCCCATTCCGTACAATTTTTATGAGGTTACCCCTCCCAGGATTGGGCTTTAATGCCGCTACGGCTTCTTGCTTATTGGTTGCTGAATACTCTAGAATATTACTCCCCCCTCTCTCACTAGCTTTACTCAACACCTACCGATACAGTACTATACACTAGTCTAAATCCACAACGTCTAGTTACCAGTGACATGAGAAGCTAACTAATACCCCAAATAACCAAAAGATGTCGTTACAAGTTCAAAATAATACCCACAGCACTAACCACGTCCTCATAAAAAAGTGACGGCATATGCCGTCATTCGCAACACACAAAAGTTTTTCTGTTGACGGCATATGCTGTCATTTGCAGCAAAAGGGTTAAGTTTGACTACTAATTATTCACAGTTTTGTATGGGTCATAAGAGAAAATTGAACTTGTTACAACCTAACTTGCATTTGTGAAATCCACTTTTTCATCTAAATTTGTTCTTCTATATTTTCACCTCATGACCTTTTTCATCTTTAGGTGAAATGTATCTATAATAGCAAGGTCTTAGACCGTGTAATGAGCTTAACTCTACTTTGAAACATATTAATAATATAATAGTATATAGAAGTATTAATAATAGATAATATCTATTAATAATAGATAGATATATTAATAATATAATATATAGAATGATAACACTATGTTATCATAGTTAACATCGTCTTAAGTTTATTTATTTTTTAACAATTTACCAAGTGTTCTAAAATCTTGCAAAATGGGTACAAAATGTTTAAAATGTACGGAAGTATTGACATGTATTCAAGAATACACCGAATGTGAGGTGTGTAGAAAGGAAATCCACATTAAATGTGCCCAACTGACTACCACTGAACTTGGAGCTCTGCAGCTAAAGAAAAGGAATATTCTGTACGTTTGCACCAAATGCAAAGATGTAAGTCTTATCATGTTATTTTCTCACGTAATGGAAATAAAAAAAGATATGAAAGATATTAAAAATAAAATTATAAATAACATAAAAGACAAAACATGTACAAAACAGGATAACAGTGATAAGTGCTGACGTGAACTTTTTTTTAGATTTCTTATAACAATTTTAATTTAAAATAATAGCAATAAATAAATTGAATATTTAACTCCTATTTTTTTCATCTTTTGACTAATTTTAAAGTTGAATAAAAAAAAATGAACACCGCGTCAAATTAAATGAACCTGATTAGTATGGAAACGATAGGTTTGTAGAATTAAGTCTTCCCACTTATTTAGCTAATTTACTTAACCAAGCCAATTCATCTCCACCCCAATCAACCAAAAAGCATAAGCACTATGCTTTGAGAAGAAAAGAAAATTCTTCAAAGGCTTCCACCTCAATGGACAATCACGTTAAAAAACAACCCCTGTACAGCCCATTAGATGATGTGTCTATAAATGATCAAAAAACCGTGGACCTAGTAATGGAAATAAAAAAAGTTCTAAAAAATTACCAATCAATTTTGTTAGATAAAAACATTACAGCGATCTTAAAACCAATTGCCACGTTAATAAATTTAAATGTAGAATTAAATACGGAGCTAGTAAAACTCAAAGAGGACCACGAAAATAATAAAAAAGAACTTTCTCTCCTGACGAAGTACCATGAACAACAAAAACAGTCCTTGGATGATTCATATACAGTTCGATTTCAGTTGGAAGACGAACTGCTAGAGATGAAAGAATTTAAAAAGGAGATGGATAGTATGAAATCAAATATTGAGAAAAAAGATAGCGAGTATTTAAAACTCTTAGAAGAAAGGCGTGTGCAAGACGAGCATGTAAAATATTTAGAACTTCTTTTAGAAGACCTAAAAATACAAAGGTTTAATAAAGAGTTAAAAGACATGGGCACAAATACCACAGGAAACACATCTTCTCTAGATAATCTCAATGTCAGCAAGGAAGAGAATCTAAAAACTTCAATCTTAGACCGTGATGCAGCAATAAGCAAGTTAGAAGAGGAATTGGTTACACTAAAACTAAGTAATAATGAACTTAATAATAAAATCAGAGATCTAAATAATTCAATTTTATCAAATATTACATTAAAACCTGCGGTAAAAGATATCTACAAACCTTTACTTAATAACGACAAAAGAAACAAAATATTGTTGGTTGGAGATAGTATTTTTAGGAATATGCATCATTATATTACTAAGTACTTAGATAACAGTGAATTCAAGGTGTGCACTATTTTTAAACCAGGTGCCCTCTTTAATCAGGTGCTCAGCAACATAGAAAATGTAATAAAAGACCTTTTCTTTGCATGACTATGTTATAGTTATGGGTGGCACAATTGATGCCATGAGAGGTACCATATACAGCACCGACTTCAGTGATGCTATCAATAGTATTTATCATTTATTTAGTAAAACAAATTTTGTTTTCTGTACAATACCTTTTAATTATAGTTATAAATATGCCTTTACTAATAAAAATATTGAATTTGTAAATAAGAAAATTGAAACCCGACTAAGATCTCTTGAACTTGATACAAGTTTAAATTGGCTTGATGTTAATAGGGAATTAAATTATAATGGTTATTCATTTAAAAAAAATTATTCTAATAATAAGGGGAAACATAAATTAGCTTTAGCAATTACTGACAAAATCAAATTGATTTCAAACTGAATTTTTTATAAATCAAAATGACGTTCCTAATTATCAGGAAAAAAATTCTGACATAATTGAAAATATTAATTATAATAGTAGCTTCAATAATAATATAGAAATTGTCTTTAAAAATGTACAACAAATAACTTAGTTTTAAAAAACTTTAGTGTTTTAATTTAGTGTCTTCACGCAATAGACCTGCTAGTATGAATCGCGGAGGAGGAACTTCAATTTTTTTACATAAAAGTATATCTTCTTACATAAATATTAATGCTCTTGAAAAACTCTCATCTAATTCTGATTTTGAAATATCTGCTGTTCATATAAAAGATCTGTTATAATATGTCTGTATCGATCCCCTTCCGGAAATATTGAAGTTTTTAATGAAAGTTTAGAAAAAGCCCTACTAGTGGCTAGTAAAATAGATAAATTTGTATATGTCTGTACAGACACGAACGTAGACCTCCTTGATGGTAATAATAATCGTACTTGCCAGCTCAATAACATTCTAAATAATCACGGTGTGTCAGCCACTTGGCAAGAAGTAACGCGACCTGCTAGTCAAACTTGTATTGACAATATTTTCTCTAATGTCCCTGATATCAAATCAAGTAAATTTAGTTTTATTTTCTGATCACATAGCTCTGATATGTCCGATAATTAACCAGGAAATAAAAAACCTTTAATTACTTATAAAAAAAGATTTATTACTGAGCAGGGTAAACAGTTTTTATATCATGATTTACAAGCCATTACTACTGATGCTCGAGTATAAAAAATGTGATGATAACTGGAAAACTTTTATGCTTTTATTTCACGTGCTTTTCCTGAAAAAACAGTAAAATTAAATATTAATAAAAAAGATCAGGTACACAAAAAATCACAAGAATTAACTAATTTAAATAAAGAAATAATTAACTTGTCATCACTAGCTAAAGATGTTTGTAGTCGATACCTTGCTGCAAAACTTAAATCTAAAAAAAAGAAATATAAAGAAACCCTTAAAAAAGAATTAGTTAAGCATAATACTGATTTAGTTAAAAATAATGCAACTAACACACGTAAAATATGGCATTTGATAAATACTGAAAGTGGTAAAAATAATAAAAATAAACTTACCTCATCAAAACTTACTGCTGATGAACTCAATCTATACTTCTTAGAGGTTCCTAATAACCTTGTAAACCAGCTACCTGCTAACTCAAAAAACCCTATGGAGTACTTGAATGAGGCCAACAATAAAAACTTTTATTTCCAACCAACGTGTCCTAATGAAGTTGCTAAAGTAATCAAAGGTTTAAAAGCTTCTAAATCTAAAGATATTTACCTGCATAGTAATGACCTCCTCAAAGCAATCTGTGACATTATCAAAAAACCACTCGCTGATTTAATTAACTCCTCTATGATTCTTGGTTACTTCCCAGATAATTTAAAAACCAGCAAGGTAGTACCTATCTTAAAGAAGGGTGATTCGGACGATCCTAATAATTTTAGACCCATTTCACTCACACCAGTAATTGGGAAGGTCTTTGAGAAAATAATTAAAGCTCGTTTAGTAAATTTCTTCGACAAATGTGATATTTTTAATAAACAACAGTTTGGCTTTAGAGAAGGTCTATCCACTCAGGATGCTATTAATGCTATCACAAATGTAATTTATGAAGCTTTTGAAGCCAAAGAAGAGGTCATGACGTTGTCATGCGATCTCTCTTAAGGCTTTTGACTGTGTCAGTCACGAGTTATTGTTGGAGAAATTGCATCACTACGGCATTAGAGGAACTCCTTTGGCTTTATAACCTTGTAAACCAGCTACCTGCTAACTCAAAAAACCCTATGGAGTACTTGAATGAGGCTAAATGTTATTAAGTAGTAGAAAAAAGAGTAGAAGAAATGCTAAATGTTATTAAGTTTGCAGATGACGTACTCCTTGTTGGGAAATCAGAATTTGAGATAAAGAAAATGCTATCAGACCTTATAAGAGAAGCAGAAAGAATAGGACTAAAAATAAATATTAAAAAACTAAAATAATGATTATAAATAAGAATGGAAACCCATCCATAACAATCAATAATGAAACTATTGAAGAAGTGGACCAATTTATATATTTAGGACAGCTCATATCAAAAGAAGATAGCTCAGCAAAAGAGATTAATAGACGGATAAGTCTTTCCTGGGAGCTTACAATAAATATAGAAAACTATTCAGATCAAATGTAAGCATTATAGATAAAAAAAAAACTTTGGGATAGCGTAGTTAAACCAGTAATGATATATGCCTGCGAAACCTGGATACTCACTAACAAAAACATAGACATACTCAGAAAAGCTGTAAGGAAAATGGAGAGAAGTATGCTCAAAATAGGAAGGCGAGAAAGAAAAAGCAACAAATATATAAGACAACTCACTGGTTTCGACGATATTGGAAAAATAATAACAGAGAAAAAATGGCAATGGGCAGAACATCTGATCAGGACCAACGATCAGAGATGGAGCAAAAAGATTTTAGAGTGGTGTCCGAGGAACCTTACTAGAAAGAAAGGCAGACCAGAACATCGTGGATAAGGAAATGGTCTCGTCCTGTGGTGTCACCTGGAAAAGAAGAACTCACAACAGATCAGATTGGAAATGGATAACCAATGTATATGTACAGGCTTGGCTACCACCCGAATAAATAAAAAAAAAAAAAAAATAAAATAAACATAACAAAATTATTTAGCTTAAAATCACAAAAAATTTAATTTTTAATTTTAAATTTAATTATTTCTATAAAATAACTACTATCTTTTAACTAGAAGAAACCTATAATTTTGCCTTAAGAAGAAAATTTAATTTATAATCCAAAATATAATATAACTATAAAACAACATAAATTATACAAATTAAAACTAAAAAATTGAACTAGAATAATAAATAGTCTAAAATAAAACAAAGAAATAAACAGAACTCTTTTTTGTTCCACAGCCTTTGGCTGACTTAGATTAATAAATGTAAAAGAAGATACAAAATCTTAAATTATCAATTAAAAATCTAATAAATGGACTACTACTACTACTACTACTACTACTACTTTGGCTTTAATTGATTCTTATCTGAGACATAGAACTCAAATTACCGTTTTCAATGGAGGAACTAGTTCTATGGGGGAAACTATGTATGGGGTGCCTCAAGGCTCGGTCCTTGGACCTTTACTTTTTATAATTTATGTCAATGACCTCCCCGATAACGGTAATGTGAGTCCTAGGTTTACAGACGATTCCACATATGTAGTAAAAGGGCTCGATCCCACAGTAAATAAACAAAATATGGAATATAATGTTACTGTAGCTCAAACATGGTTTATTGCTAACAAATTAACTTTAAATAAAGATAAGAATCAATTAATAACCCATACCTTAAAGAGTAGTGGCAATAAAAATAATAAAGAGTCAATTAAAATCCTAGGGTTATCAATTGATCGTTCTTTAAATTGGAAAATTCATATCAATGATGTATGTAGTAAACTCAGTTGTTTTGTTTATGCTTCGAAAGCTTAGCACTACTGTTGACTTGAAAACCTGCAAGCTGGCTTACTATGCTCATTTCCACTCACGATTATTATATGGCATCAGAGAATGGGGAGCTGCCCCGAGTGCACACAATGTTTTTCTATTGCAAAAAAAAGCCATTAGAGTTATTACAAAGTCTAAATATGATGCGCATTGCGCAAAACTTTTCAAAGAAAATAAGATTCTAACACTTTATTCAGCATACATTTTTTCAGTTTTAGTATACATTAAAAATAGACACCATGAATTAGATAATAATAAAAATCATGGTTATTCCACTAGATTTTATACAAATATAAATTTGCCATTCTCCAGACTTAGTAAGTCAAGTCAATCACCGATGGTGAATGGAATCAAATGTTTTAATAAGCTGCCTACTAGTATTATAGATCTTCCTATGGATTCCTTTAAAAAGGTAATTAAAGAAATACTGATTAATAAAGCATATTACTGTGTCAATGACTTTCTAAATGACAGTATAGTGTATCCTGAAAAATTGTAAACTGGTACCTTTTTAACTTAATAATATCTTATATAATTTTATTTATTGTATTTTTTTTTGTATGTTTTAAGTTGTATTCATGAATTGACTATTGTGAGGCCTTAGAATGTAAGGCAACCACAAGCTTATAATAAATAAATAAATAAAATAAATAAATAAGACTGATAACACTAACGGAGACGGCAGTAACCATAGAGATATATACTAGAGGGAGCATAGCCTATCTCAATACATTGAAAGGCCTGAAACATCGTATCGGGGGTTCTGTGTAACCTCATTGAAACCTCCTTCAAGAGTAAGTTAAGGCAATAATAAATCTATTGTTTTCGGCTTCCTATACCTTGTTTGTGTTTTGATTTATATTTTTAACGTACTACTATATAAGTTATTATAATTTTGTACTGATTATTTGATTACATTATTAGCGAAGGTGGTCAGGTTATTTTGTCAGTGTTTCAAAATTCAACCAATAGGGCCCCTCTAGTAATAAGATCTCTATGGCAGTAACACTAACACTGAACAAAAAGACGTAGCCGAAACTGGAGAGAAGGCAACTGACAATGATAATGGAGGTGAAATATCATCGGAAGAATCAAATGACGAAGTTGAAACGGAAAGTAACGACAAAAGTGAAATAGACACAGCATCAAGTGATAATGAGCGCGAAGGTGATGAAACTGATAAGGATAGCAGTGTTGCCAGAAAAAATAAAAAACATAAACCCGCCAAAATTTTAAAATTTCAAAACAAGGAAGAAACTAATAAAAGTCGTGGGGTTCACAAAATCAAAAATAAAACTATTAATGGAACAAGCAAGAAAAAAAGGAATGACATTGCAAGGTGTTGCGAAAAAAACCTAGATTCATTTAAGTAGATTAGCATCAAATACAACTGAAAAAGATGTGGAACATTATATTGAAAAGAAGCTAAAAACAAATCAAGTTGAGTGTGAGGAAATTAGACCAGGAGCAAAATATCCTACTTTTAAAGTAGGAATTAATAGCAAATATGAAAATAAATTTATGACTTCGGATTTTTGGCCTCAAAATGTGACAGTCCGCCCTTTTTTAGCGAAAACCAGAGGGAAGGATGAGGAGACCGTGGACTGCAGAAAAAAAGACAAACCATTGGGAAAGACCAATGGGGATAATGACAAAAAGATAAATAAAAAGAAACTCAGTAAATTAAATCAATTAAAATGTATGTATGTAAATATTCAGTGTATTAAAAATAAAATGGAAGAACTGATGTTAATTTTAGAAGAATATAAAATAGATATCTTAATAGTGACGGAACATCGGCTCAGCCAAGAAGAAGAAGAATTATACATACCTAGAGGATTCGCTGCACCTGTTGCATTTTATAGAAACAAAATCTCAAGAAGCGGAGTCGGTATCTATGTTAGAGAAGAACTTCAATTTAATCCTATGATAAAGTTAGTTAATCACTCAGTGGAAACACATTGTGAAGTAGCTGCTATACAATTGGAAAATATAAACACAATAATCATAGGAATCTACAGAACACCTAACAGTGACATTCATGTTTTTAAAACCCAAATGGAGAAAGTATTAAAAAAAGCAACCAAAGGTAAACAAACGGTTATAGTAGCAGGTGACTATAATGTCCATTTTTAATCAAAGACTAAGGATGCTAAACAAATTAAAAACTTGTTCAAAACCTTTGGTTTGACAGAAAAAGTTAAAAAGGAAACGAGAAAGAACTGAAGGATAGATAATGTGTTTGCACCAAACAATTTTAATCTGAAAACAAATATTGGGACCACAGAACTATCAGACCATAAACATATATTTTTTGATATCAATATTATTGAAAATTCTGAAAATATGAAGGAAGACAGAGTAATAATCTCAAGAAAAATAACTAAAGAAGGAACCGAAGAACTGAAAAGTAGATTGATGAACACAGACTGGACATTCATAGAGGAATACACAGATATAAATTCTAGGTTTGAAGCTTTTATTAATAAATTAAAAAGTGAACATGATCAAATTTTTCCAGAAAAAATAATAAAGATTAAAAATGTAACAAATAAAGGGAAAACAAATAATGCATGGTTCACTGAGAAAGAACAAGAAATGAAAGATAAAGTAAAATATCTGTACGACCAAGGCAAGGTAAAGGCAAGAAAATAAATAAATGCGGCAAAGTCACAGCGGATGAATTTAATATTTATTTCAGCAATGTTACAAATAGTAGTACTTTTGACTCTGAGGAAGGAGAGAAGATAGCTGAGAAGATCTATAGAGGTGAAAAAGATCATATCTTCTTCTTGAAACCTGAAAAAGGAGAAAACATTATACAAATTATAAAATCAATGAGTAACTCAGTAGCTAAAGACTGTTATGGATTTTTAAACAAGTTAATAAAAGATATTCACACAGCTATCATTAATCCACTAATAAACCTGATTAATATGTGTCTCATTGAGGGTTGTTTTCCAACCTCCCTAAAATTAATAAAAATAAGCCCAATTTTTAAGAAAGGAGATGAAGACAAAGCAGAATGTTACTGACCAATAAGTATTACTCCAATACTTGGTAAAATCCTGGAAACTGCAGTGAGACATCAATTAGTACAGTACCTAGAACAAAATGATTTATTAACATCAACACAGTATGCATACCGAAAAGGAAAAACAACTGTACAGGCTGTCCAGAGAATAGTCGATAAAGCAATTGACAGCTTTGAGAAAGGTAAGCACGTTATGCTAACATGTTGTGACTCATCTAATGCTTTCGACCGAGTAGTTCACAAGTTATTAATAAGGAAATGCAAATAGCTTAATATCAAGGGTAATGCTTCAAAGTGGATTGTTGAGTTTATATCTGGAAGAACACAATATGTTGAGTACAATGGTATTGTATCGGCTATATTACCATTAGAAGGAAGTGTCATACAAGGCTCGAACATAGGAACAATATTATATGCAATAGCGAGAAATGATATGGATAGATACATTGAAGATATAGAGAAAGATCAAGTTGTGCAAGTTGAACAGGAACTAATAGCTTACGCAGATGATGGCAATATTGCCCAGAGCCATAAAGAGCTACAAGTACTAAAGAGAGCCAACGATAGCACTTTGTACACCATGCTAGTGTGGATGAAGGCAAATAACTTCATTCTAAATGTGGAAAAAACTCAAAAACTTATAATGAGCCTTAAATCCAACGATGAAATTACAAATATTGATTTTCTGGGAATCAAGATAGACTCTAAGTTGTCATGGAAACCACATTTAGAATCACTTGAAAAGAAAATATTGAAATATGTATTTGTATTCAGGAAATTAATAAAAAATACCTACCTATAGAAACACTAATCTTAGTATATAGAGCAATGGTAGAGAACCGGGAACTACGGAAATAACGGATCAACTATGGAACTACGGAATCAACAGATCAACTACGGAATAACAGTATGTTGACATGTCAACTCCTAGAGAATTCTACTTCTGCAAAAGAAAATATTAAGGATTATAACAAACATGAAAAGCAGAGAAAGTTGTAAACCAAAATTTAAAAAATTAGGATTAATGACTGTAACAAACCTGTATATATGTATATAATGTATTAATATATTTTAAAACCAATGAGGCAACATATTTATAAAGTAGCCATAAATATAGTACTAAAATAAAAATAAATTAGTTATACCCAGACATAGACTAGCTAAGTCTGAAGTTGGTAATAATGTTTTAGGTATAAGAATATTTAATAAAATGAATAGTGAATTAAAAAACTTACCTTTTGATAAATTTAAAGTAGATATAAAAGAATATCTTCAGCAAAATCCATTTTATTCTATAAAAGATTTCTTAAACAAATAATATGAGTGTAAATTTGTAAATTGTGACGTTTTCATTAATTTGTACATTACTTACTGAAATAAAAGTATTCTTATTCTTATAGTATCAACATGCATTTGAAAGCATGTAATCCTATTACATATTTCAGACTTTTAACAGCAGTTTTTTTAACATTGTCTATCTAACTTTAACTTTTTTTTATAAAAAAAGAACACTTTTTACAATAATTTTTAACTTATATCATTTGATACTACCGAGTTTTGCAAAACACTCGCACAATTGTGTTGTGTCAATTTTTAACTTTTTATATGTTGTAATATCAAATTGTATTTGTTTAGATACATGCTTATGAGAGATTGTTGGAGTTATCAATCCAAAGAGAGACCTACATTTAGTGAATTAGTTGAAGCATTGGATAAAATATTAACAGTTACGGCAAATGAAGTAAGTTATTTATTAAATTTCATATTAATTTTCTATTATACATTGAAAGTGATTTTAAGTGAGTGAGTGAACATTAAGTGGCAAGGGAGTCCTAGTCTGTCAGGTTAATAGTAGTATAATATTAACAAAATGGGTACAGGGTACCTCGGATTTTTTCCTCATGGCATCAGATTCGCAACACACATCCTCTCTCTACTTCGGACTCACTTGGCTCGTCCTCAAAATATAAAAGTGGTTAAATTTATTCCGCAATACGTCTTTGGGCTCCCTTCTCTCCTCCTTAGATAGTAATTACATCCATTTCATTCCCAGAGGTCACCCAACCAAACTGCGTGCACTTAACACGCTTGATGCTGCTTAACTTTTATAATCCAACAAAAATCAATGATGCAATTGTCATATTGAAGTAAAACTTGGTGTACTTATTTATTAAGTAGAGTTATACACTTGTACCGAATTTCAACTCAATTTGATCATTTTCTGATGTTTACCATTTTATAAAAATATATACAATTCATTTGATAAAATTGAACTAATGCTGATAATGAGATGAAATTTAACACATATGTTTGTCTTATACATGGCTACATGTGTGTGAAATGTCAATCCGATTGCTTAATTTTTCCGTGTTTTATAAATTTTCAATGTGTTTGCTGAGTCATAATTATGGGTTAATGACATCATTGATGTGTTATTTAAATCAGAAATGTAGAAATATTACATTCAGCTTAGTTTCATAAAGTAAATAATATATTAAATTAAGTGTAATATAACATAATAAATAACCTAATACAATTTTTTAAGGAATACTTGGACCTAGGATTGCCTCAACTTGATACACCACCTTCAAGTCAAGAATCTAGTATTGAAGAACATTTTCCCTATCTTCTATAATTTTGGTTATAATAGTGAGTCACAGAGTACCTGATATCACCTGCTAGTGTGTCCCATATTCACAGAGTACATGGAATCATCTGCTAGTATGTGCCATAACCACAGAGTACCAGGTATCATCTAATAGTATGTACCTTTACTACAGAGTAGCTGGTATGATCTGTTAATATGTGCTGTAACCATTGAATTCCTGGAATCATTTGCTAGTATGTGCTATTATCAGCGTACCTGAAATCATCTGCTAGTGTATGCGCATTACCATTGAGTGCCTAGAATCATTTGCTAGTGTGTGCTATAATCAAATTACCTGGAATCATCTGCAAGTATGTACAATAATTTGAGTAACTCAAATCATCTGCTGGTATGTGCCATAACTACTAGAAACATTGTTTCACTGTCGAGTAAATTAAAAACAATTTATTGATTTGTTTTTAATTTAAAAATATCTTCTCTAATTTAAAAAGATTTTAGATCAAGAAACGTCAACATACCACTTTTTTATAATCTTCTTATTTATAAAATTATATTATTTATAGTCTTGTTATAAGTTTAATTGTATGTTTCTCAATATTCTTAGATTAAAACTGTACAGAAAACCAAAATCTCTCCAAATGCTGGTAATTTAAAAAAAAATCTAGTCAGTTATAATTTAAGCCATTAAGATTTAATGAGTCTGATTATCTTGGCAAATTTATAATTAAACAATTTAAAGCCCTAATATAGAGTAGTAAATAAATCTTCGCTATGATTCTCTCGATATAGTCTTCATATGACTAGTTATTATTCTTAAATTTGCAATGAAGAAATTAAATATCATAGATTTCCAAGACAGAGTCATAATAGAGTATTTGCATTTTTCAAAAAAATTTTTTTGCTCATAAAATGATTAAATATGTTTAAAAAATATATTGAGCTGAAAAATTGTTTAAATAGTTGAAACAAGCATTTAAAGATGAGGGGAATGGGTGCGAGAGTGGGGTAAAAACGGAACGTTTTAGAGGTAGGTTTGTATAAGGTACAGTACTAATATGTCTTTGGATTGAACCTGAACCCAGGTTCAGTTTTAGTCAGTTAAAGTTTAATGTGTTGCAGGGTAAATATAACTTACAGTCTAGGGGTAGTCCACCCTTCTACTTTATAAATAAATAAATAATAAATAATAAAAGCTTTATTGTTTAAGATTTGCTATGGCAAACATACAAACGTCAATCGATATTATTTCAAAACAAAGAAAAAAATTCTTCAATTGTATATATAGGATTTTCCTTAAGTAAATTTTTAATTTTCTTATCAAAATCATTATCCTCAAGATTTCTAATTTCTGCCGGGAGGGTGTTGAACAGCTAAACTCCTAAGTAGGAGAAACCCGTCTCAGATCTGGTAAGTCTATGTTGGTTATTATATATATTATTTTTGCTTCTGGTGTCATACTGATGAACATCTGAATTTTTAATAAAGCTATTATCTCTTTTCACATGTTTAAGACTATGATAAATGAAAATAGCCATCATAGTCATCAGTCTTAATTTTTGAAACAGAGGCTTGCACTTAGTCCTTCTTGGGACCCCGGATATTATCCTTACAAGGCATTTTTGCTTAATCAGAAGTTTTTCGGGTAAGAATAATACCATTCTTAATTCACTACCTTCCCACCCATATCACTCATACCATGTATCCTACTGCTTTAAAATTAACATGTAATCCTACCACTATAAAATCATATATGCGAGGCTATAAAATTATAAACATTGTCAAATTTTCAAAAATTCAAACCTTATTCACTTCTACTGGGTACTAATAGTGCACAGTATCAATTTCAACTATTATATATTTATGCATAATGCTTTCACAGTTGCACTTGACTGTGACGAAACCTGGGTTCAGGTTCACCCTGTAAAAAGACTAGTACTCATATCTCTTACATCATCACAAGCAGTCGAGGCCGTTTTCCCGCCAAAAGATCATATTTGAATATATTTTTTGTTTTTCCTGTATTATCAAAAATATAATTTTTTTAATTATTATTATATTTTACCATGTGTTCTTTTATATCACGTACTTTAAGATAATGCAATAAAAAAAATTGTGCAAATACTCTATTAATCAAGTTATAGTCATAAGATAAGTAATCTAAATTAGCATGATGAATTATTAAACTTAAACACTGTAATAATGTAATACTGTTAAAACAATATTATTATTTTTAAGACATAATTAATGACTAAATCACTGTCCGAAAATTGCAAAAAAATTAACAGTAAATATTAAAAGACAGTTTTATTTAGGCAATCTTTTAGCGAATTTCCTTTGGAAATTCGGCTAATGGGATAGGCGTCATGGCGGAATTCGAACCTCGGACCACGACACAAATCCGTTTCAGAGGTCCCTAATGACGAAAAAATACGTTTCGCGAGACTTTTTATATATATATATATATATATAATATATATATATATATATATATATATATATATATATATATATATATATATTTCTATTTCTGTAAACACTCTATCTTTCGAACGGATTAATATTTTTTAACCAACCTTGGTACAAAAATCAACCTTTGGGAGGACACGAACCCTTTTGAAAACCAGGTTTTTGTGACGTCATTAACCCGGTTTGCTGAGTCAGCAAAATTTTGAAAAATCGGCAAAATTCAAGGTTAATTTTTTTTGCCGCGAAAAAGGTCAATATTTATGTTTTTGAGACGCTGAATCGAATGAAACCGGTCCGAAGACGATACGACTATTTTAAGTGACCTAAAAATTAAATAAACCATTGTAAATTACCAAAACCAAAATTTAGGTCGATAAAAATAAATTTCGAGTAGGGGTGTCGTTTTCTATGTAATTTTGGGCGCTGAATCGAATGAAACCGGTCCGAAGTCGATACGACTACTTTAAGTTACCAAAAAGTCGAAAAAACCACAAAAATTATAGAAAACCAAAATTACGGTCGTTGAAAATTAAATTTCGAGTAGGGTGTCATTTTCAATGTTTTTTGGGCCTCTGAGTTGAATGCCAGTGGTCCGGAGTCAATACGACCACTTAAACTCAGGGTACCTGGGTTCACATCCTGGAAGGGTCGATAATTTTTTATCGTTTGTTTTTACTTAATATAAGTTTACAACTAGAAAATAATTCTGTCGCGGAGGTCCGCATGTCGGGCGAATTTCCTTTGGATGCGAGCACTCAAACCCAGAGTACCTGGGTTCAAATCCTAGTAGGGACATTAATTTTTTATCGTTTTTTTTACCTAATAAGTTTACAACTAGAAAATAATTCTGGCGCGGTGGTCCGCATGTCGGGCGAATTTCCTTTGGATGCGTGTTTGCGTGCTTTTACATATATAAGTTTACAACTACTAAAATAACTAATTCCGGCGCGGTGGTCCGCTGTCGGGCGAATTTCATTTAGAATGCGTGTTTCCGTGCTAAACAACCCATTTCTTGCTTATGCAAGAACCATGCCCATAGCATGGTTCCGGTTCATGCTTTAGAACCTAAGCAGTTACTCAATTGTCAAGCACTGCTCTTAACTCATTTTGTCTGTATTTTCCAAAGGAAATGCGCTAAAACCTTTAAACATAACTGACTAAGCTTAAAGATAAGTAACTAATCTTTAAATTAGTGCAAATAATAGTGCGTACTTCTAATTTTAGAGGCATAGTTTTGTACAACAACTGGATGATTATGCGCATTTCCTTTGGAAAATACAGACAAAATGAGTTACGAGCAGTGTTTGACAATTGAGTAACTGCTTAGGTTCTAAAGCATGAACCGGAACCACGCTATGGGCATGGTTCTTGCGTAAGCAAGAAATGGGTTGTTTAGCACGGAAACACGCATTCTAAATGAAATTCGCCCGACAGCGGACCACCGCGCCGGAATTAGTTATTTAGTAGTTGTAAACTTATATAATGTAAAAAGCACGCAAACACGCATCCAAAGGAAATTCGCCCGACATGCGGACCACCGCGCCAGAATTATTTGAATTCATAAGAGACTGTATAACATGAATGTTTTGGATCAGCGGAGACTGTATAGCATGAATGTTTTGAATCAGTGGAGACTGTATAACATGAATATTTTAGATCAGTGGAGACTGTATAACATGAATGTTTTGGATCAGTAGACTGTGTAACATTACAGTTTTGGATCTGTGAAAACTGTGTAAACCCAAAATTATCTTGATTCAGTAGTGGCTGTATAAAATGTGGATATTTCACTGCTTGTTAAACAATTTTTTAAGGATTGATATTGCTGTATAGTGCTTGTGTAGAAGTTTCTAGGAGGATGTATAAAATGTGCTTTCTATTAGAAATATTAATCACAATGAGTGTGCTTTATACCTTGAGGGCTTATAGTGTGTATTTTCAGTCAACTGATAGAGGTAGTAAGTAGTATTATGTTGCAATTAAATTAAAAGCGAATGCTGATTTTTCTTAATGTGTTATTTTTGCTTCTTAAAATGATTGATTTCAGCCAACGCTCCTTTATAATACAACCAATGAGAACCATCTAGTAACTAAGTACATTACTACAGTCTATCGACTACTTTAAAAATCTTGACAGGTCAGTTTAGGCACCGCTGATTCTAAAGAAAAAAATCCTGCAAGAAAGGAGCAGGAAAAAATTATGTAAACAAATCAGGTTATTTTACCAGTACTTTCATGGCAATGGGTTTTTAACATTTTATTTGTGTAATTTTAGTTTATATAACTTTTATGATTAATTTGAAGGTACTGATGGTTAAGCTTGAGTATTCGAGCTTTTCACTACGATCGAGCCAAGATCGTGCTTTAACTGTGCTCAAGTTTTCGATTAAAAGCTCAAGCTCAATCTTGGGCTCGACCTCAAGCCTAGGCTCGAGCTCGAGTCTGGAATCCCAGGTAAAGCCTAGGTTCGTCATTGAGCCTGGGCCCTAGCTCGAACTGTGTTCGACAATAAGCCTGAGCTCGAAATCAATCCTGTGCTTGAGCTCCAAGTTGATCCTGAGATTTCCTTAGCCTATGGTTTTGTAGTGTAATTTTAGTTGTTTACTTGTACATACATCTTTTTGCGAATTCCCTTTGGCG
>JACMZG010000630.1:0-16344 GCA_018340805.1 Microvelia longipes
CGGTACTGAAGTAAAAATTCGATTTTGCTTTCAATTACCGTATCATCAATATATTGCATTTAATAAGAAATGTTTTGCCCACGAAAAATATAATCACTGTCGACTTAGTTATTTTCAACTCATTTAAAAATAAATCAAGTTGATTGAAATGAAAAAAAATACTCCCCGACCGGGAATCGAACCCGGGCCTTCCACGTGACAGGCGGAGATACTGACCACTATACTATCGAGGATTAATTAATGATCAAAAACACACAGATTTGTCCAACAACTAAAAACACAACATTTTTACAATGCAATTATTCCCACAACTTTTCAATTATATGTTTTTCAACAATCAAATTGCCAAGTTTAATTAATTTAAAAATTAGAAATTTTTTATATTTAGAAATTTTTAAATTGCAAATTTCAAATAGATGATTTATTTGATTTTTAGTAAATTTTCAACACATTTATTCATTTAACTTTCATAGAATACCGGTACTGAGTAAAATTCGATTTTTGCTTTTCAATTACCGTATCATCAATATATTGCATTTAATAAGAAATGTTTTGCCCACGAAAAATATAATCACTGTCGACTTAGTTATTTTCAACTCATTTAAAATAAATCAAGTTGATTGAAATGAAAAAAATACTCCCCGACCGGGAATCGAACCCGGGCCTTCCACGTGACAGGCGGAGATACTGACCACTATACTATCGAGGATTAATTTAATGATCAAAAACACACAGATTTGTCCAACAACTAAAAACACAACATTTTTACAATGCAATTATTCCCACAACTTTATTCAATTATATGTTTTTCAACAATCAAATTGCCAAGTTTAATTAATTTAAAAATTAGAAATTTTTATATTTAGAAATTTTTAAATTGCAAATTTCAAATAGATGATTTATTTGATTTTTAGTAAATTTTCAACACATTTATTCATTTAACTTTCATAGAATACCGGTACTGAGTAAAATTCGATTTTTGCTTTTCAATTACCGTATCATCAATATATTGCATTTAATAAGAAATGTTTTGCCCACGAAAAATATAATCACTGTCGACTTAGTTATTTTCAACTCATTTAAAATAAATCAAGTTGATTGAAATGAAAAAAAATACTCCCCGACCGGGAATCGAACCCGGGCCTTCCACGTGACAGGCGGAGATACTGACCACTATACTATCGAGGATTAATTTAATGATCAAAAACACACAGATTTGTCCAACAACTAAAAACACAACATTTTTACAATGCAATTATTCCCACAACTTTATTCAATTATATGTTTTTCAACAATCAAATTGCCAAGTTTAATTAATTTAAAAATTAGAAATTTTTATATTTAGAAATTTTTAAATTGCAAATTTCAAATAGATGATTTATTTGATTTTTAGTAAATTTTCAACACATTTATTCATTTAACTTTCATAGAATACCGGTACTGAGTAAAATTCGATTTTTGCTTTTCAATTACCGTATCATCAATATATTGCATTTAATAAGAAATGTTTTGCCCACGAAAAATATAATCACTGTCGACTTAGTTATTTTCAACTCATTTAAAATAAATCAAGTTGATTGAAATGAAAAAAAATACTCCCCGACCGGGAATCGAACCCGGGCCTTCCACGTGACAGGCGGAGATACTGACCACTATACTATCGAGGATTAATTTAATGATCAAAAACACACAGATTTGTCCAACAACTAAAAACACAACATTTTTACAATGCAATTATTCCCACAACTTTATTCAATTATATGTTTTTCAACAATCAAATTGCCAAGTTTAATTAATTTAAAAATTAGAAATTTTTATATTTAGAAATTTTTAAATTGCAAATTTCAAATAGATGATTTATTTGATTTTTAGTAAATTTTCAACACATTTATTCATTTAACTTTCATAGAATACCGGTACTGAGTAAAATTCGATTTTTGCTTTTCAATTACCGTATCATCAATATATTGCATTTAATAAGAAATGTTTTGCCCACGAAAAATATAATCACTGTCGACTTAGTTATTTTCAACTCATTTAAAATAAATCAAGTTGATTGAAATGAAAAAAAATACTCCCCGACCGGGAATCGAACCCGGGCCTTCCACGTGACAGGCGGAGATACTGACCACTATACTATCGAGGATTAATTTAATGATCAAAAACACACAGATTTGTCCAACAACTAAAAACACAACATTTTTACAATGCAATTATTCCCACAACTTTATTCAATTATATGTTTTTCAACAATCAAATTGCCAAGTTTAATTAATTTTAAAAATTAGAAATTTTTATATTTAGAAATTTTTAAATTGCAAATTTCAAATAGATGATTTATTTGATTTTTAGTAAATTTTCAACACATTTATTCATTTAACTTTCATAGAATACCGGTACTGAGTAAAATTCGATTTTTGCTTTTCAATTACCGTATCATCAATATATTGCATTTAATAAGAAATGTTTTGCCCACGAAAAATATAATCACTGTCGACTTAGTTATTTTCAACTCATTTAAAATAAATCAAGTTGATTGAAATGAAAAAAAATACTCCCCGACCGGGAATCGAACCCGGGCCTTCCACGTGACAGGCGGAGATACTGACCACTATACTATCGAGGATTAATTTAATGATCAAAAACACACAGATTTGTCCAACAACTAAAAACACAACATTTTTACAATGCAATTATTCCCACAACTTTATTCAATTATATGTTTTTCAACAATCAAATTGCCAAGTTTAATTAATTTAAAAATTAGAAATTTTTATATTTAGAAATTTTTAAATTGCAAATTTCAAATAGATGATTTATTTGATTTTTAGTAAATTTTCAACACATTTATTCATTTAACTTTCATAGAATACCGGTACTGAGTAAAATTCGATTTTTGCTTTTCAATTACCGTATCATCAATATATTGCATTTAATAAGAAATGTTTTGCCCACGAAAAATATAATCACTGTCGACTTAGTTATTTTCAACTCATTTAAAATAAATCAAGTTGATTGAAATGAAAAAAAATACTCCCCGACCGGGAATCGAACCCGGGCCTTCCACGTGACAGGCGGAGATACTGACCACTATACTATCGAGGATTAATTTAATGATCAAAAACACACAGATTTGTCCAACAACTAAAAACACAACATTTTTACAATGCAATTATTCCCACAACTTTATTCAATTATATGTTTTTCAACAATCAAATTGCCAAGTTTAATTAATTTAAAAATTAGAAATTTTTATATTTAGAAATTTTTAAATTGCAAATTTCAAATAGATGATTTATTTGATTTTTAGTAAATTTTCAACACATTTATTCATTTAACTTTCATAGAATACCGGTACTGAGTAAAATTCGATTTTTGCTTTTCAATTACCGTATCATCAATATATTGCATTTAATAAGAAATGTTTTGCCCACGAAAAATATAATCACTGTCGACTTAGTTATTTTCAACTCATTTAAAATAAATCAAGTTGATTGAAATGAAAAAAAATACTCCCCGACCGGGAATCGAACCCGGGCCTTCCACGTGACAGGCGGAGATACTGACCACTATACTATCGAGGATTAATTTAATGATCAAAAACACACAGATTTGTCCAACAACTAAAAACACAACATTTTTACAATGCAATTATTCCCACAACTTTATTCAATTATATGTTTTTCAACAATCAAATTGCCAAGTTTAATTAATTTAAAAATTAGAAATTTTTATATTTAGAAATTTTTAAATTGCAAATTTCAAATAGATGATTTATTTGATTTTTAGTAAATTTTCAACACATTTATTCATTTAACTTTCATAGAATACCGGTACTGAGTAAAATTCGATTTTTGCTTTTCAATTACCGTATCATCAATATATTGCATTTAATAAGAAATGTTTTGCCCACGAAAAATATAATCACTGTCGACTTAGTTATTTTCAACTCATTTAAAATAAATCAAGTTGATTGAAATGAAAAAAAATACTCCCCGACGGGAATCGAACCCGGGCCTTCCACGTGACAGGCGGAGATACTGACCACTATACTATCGAGGATTAATTTAATGATCAAAAACACACAGATTTGTCCAACAACTAAAAACACAACATTTTTACAATGCAATTATTCCCACAACTTTATTCAATTATATGTTTTTCAACAATCAAATTGCCAAGTTTAATTAATTTAAAAATTAGAAATTTTTATATTTAGAAATTTTTAAATTGCAAATTTCAAATAGATGATTTATTTGATTTTTAGTAAATTTTCAACACATTTATTCATTTAACTTTCATAGAATACCGGTACTGAGTAAAATTCGATTTTTGCTTTTCAATTACCGTATCATCAATATATTGCATTTAATAAGAAATGTTTTGCCCACGAAAAATATAATCACTGTCGACTTAGTTATTTTCAACTCATTTAAAATAAATCAAGTTGATTGAAATGAAAAAAAATACTCCCCGACCGGGAATCGAACCCGGGCCTTCCACGTGACAGGCGGAGATACTGACCACTATACTATCGAGGATTAATTTAATGATCAAAAACACACAGATTTGTCCAACAACTAAAAACACAACATTTTTACAATGCAATTATTCCCACAACTTTATTCAATTATATGTTTTTCAACAATCAAATTGCCAAGTTTAATTAATTTAAAAATTAGAAATTTTTATATTTAGAAATTTTTAAATTGCAAATTTCAAATAGATGATTTATTTGATTTTTAGTAAATTTTCAACACATTTATTCATTTAACTTTCATAGAATACCGGTACTGAGTAAAATTCGATTTTTGCTTTTCAATTACCGTATCATCAATATATTGCATTTAATAAGAAATGTTTTGCCCACGAAAAATATAATCACTGTCGACTTAGTTATTTTCAACTCATTTAAAATAAATCAAGTTGATTGAAATGAAAAAAAATACTCCCCGACCGGGAATCGAACCCGGGCCTTCCACGTGACAGGCGGAGATACTGACCACTATACTATCGAGGATTAATTTAATGATCAAAAACACACAGATTTGTCCAACAACTAAAAACACAACATTTTTACAATGCAATTATTCCCACAACTTTATTCAATTATATGTTTTTCAACAATCAAATTGCCAAGTTTAATTAATTTAAAAATTAGAAATTTTTATATTTAGAAATTTTTAAATTGCAAATTTCAAATAGATGATTTATTTGATTTTTAGTAAATTTTCAACACATTTATTCATTTAACTTTCATAGAATACCGGTACTGAGTAAAATTCGATTTTTGCTTTTCAATTACCGTATCATCAATATATTGCATTTAATAAGAAATGTTTTGCCCACGAAAAATATAATCACTGTCGACTTAGTTATTTTCAACTCATTTAAAATAAATCAAGTTGATTGAAATGAAAAAAAATACTCCCCGACCGGGAATCGAACCCGGGCCTTCCACGTGACAGGCGGAGATACTGACCACTATACTATCGAGGATTAATTTAATGATCAAAAACACACAGATTTGTCCAACAACTAAAAACACAACATTTTTACAATGCAATTATTCCCACAACTTTATTCAATTATATGTTTTTCAACAATCAAATTGCCAAGTTTAATTAATTTAAAAATTAGAAATTTTTATATTTAGAAATTTTTAAATTGCAAATTTCAAATAGATGATTTATTTGATTTTTAGTAAATTTTCAACACATTTATTCATTTAACTTTCATAGAATACCGGTACTGAGTAAAATTCGATTTTTGCTTTTCAATTACCGTATCATCAATATATTGCATTTAATAAGAAATGTTTTGCCCACGAAAAATATAATCACTGTCGACTTAGTTATTTTCAACTCATTTAAAAAAATCAAGTTGATTGAAATGAAAAAAAATACTCCCCGACCGGGAATCGAACCCGGGCCTTCCACGTGACAGGCGGAGATACTGACCACTATACTATCGAGGATTAATTTAATGATCAAAAACACACAGATTTGTCCAACAACTAAAAACACAACATTTTTACAATGCAATTATTCCCACAACTTTATTCAATTATATGTTTTTCAACAATCAAATTGCCAAGTTTAATTAATTTAAAAATTAGAAATTTTTATATTTAGAAATTTTTAAATTGCAAATTTCAAATAGATGATTTATTTGATTTTTAGTAAATTTTCAACACATTTATTCATTTAACTTTCATAGAATACCGGTACTGAGTAAAATTCGATTTTTGCTTTTCAATTACCGTATCATCAATATATTGCATTTAATAAGAAATGTTTTGCCCACGAAAAATATAATCACTGTCGACTTAGTTATTTTCAACTCATTTAAAATAAATCAAGTTGATTGAAATGAAAAAAAATACTCCCCGACCGGGAATCGAACCCGGGCCTTCCACGTGACAGGCGGAGATACTGACCACTATACTATCGAGGATTAATTTAATGATCAAAAACACACAGATTTGTCCAACAACTAAAAACACACATTTTTACAATGCAATTATTCCCACAACTTTATTCAATTATATGTTTTTCAACAATCAAATTGCCAAGTTTAATTAATTTAAAAATTAGAAATTTTTATATTTAGAAATTTTTAAATTGCAAATTTCAAATAGATGATTTATTTGATTTTTAGTAAATTTTCAACACATTTATTCATTTAACTTTCATAGAATACCGGTACTGAGTAAAATTCGATTTTTGCTTTTCAATTACCGTATCATCAATATATTGCATTTAATAAGAAATGTTTTGCCCACGAAAAATATAATCACTGTCGACTTAGTTATTTTCAACTCATTTAAAATAAATCAAGTTGATTGAAATGAAAAAAATACTCCCCGACCGGGAATCGAACCCGGGCCTTCCACGTGACAGGCGGAGATACTGACCACTATACTATCGAGGATTAATTTAATGATCAAAAACACACAGATTTGTCCAACAACTAAAAACACAACATTTTTACAATGCAATTATTCCCACAACTTTATTCAATTATATGTTTTTCAACAATCAAATTGCCAAGTTTAATTAATTTAAAAATTAGAAATTTTTATATTTAGAAATTTTTAAATTGCAAATTTCAAATAGATGATTTATTTGATTTTTAGTAAATTTTCAACACATTTATTCATTTAACTTTCATAGAATACCGGTACTGAGTAAAATTCGATTTTTGCTTTTCAATTACCGTATCATCAATATATTGCATTTAATAAGAAATGTTTTGCCCACGAAAAATATAATCACTGTCGACTTAGTTATTTTCAACTCATTTAAAATAAATCAAGTTGATTGAAATGAAAAAAAATACTCCCCGACCGGGAATCGAACCCGGGCCTTCCACGTGACAGGCGGAGATACTGACCACTATACTATCGAGGATTAATTTAATGATCAAAAACACACAGATTTGTCCAACAACTAAAAACACAACATTTTTACAATGCAATTATTCCCACAACTTTATTCAATTATATGTTTTTCAACAATCAAATTGCCAAGTTTAATTAATTTAAAAATTAGAATTTTTTATATTAGAAATTTTTAAATTGCAAATTTCAAATAGATGATTTATTTGATTTTTAGTAAATTTTCAACACATTTATTCATTTAACTTTCATAGAATACCGGTACTGAGTAAAATTCGATTTTTGCTTTTCAATTACGTATCATCAATATATTGCATTTAATAAGAAATGTTTTGCCCACGAAAAATATAATCACTGTCGACTTAGTTATTTTCAACTCATTTAAAATAAATCAAGTTGATTGAAATGAAAAAAAAACTCCCCGACCGGAATCGAACCCGGGCCTTCCACGTGACAGGCGGAGATACTGACCACTATACTATCGAGGATTAATTTAATGATCAAAAACACACAGATTTGTCCAACAACTAAAAACACAACATTTTTACAATGCAATTATTCCCACAACTTTATTCAATTATATGTTTTTCAACAATCAAATTGCCAAGTTTAATTAATTTAAAAATTAGAAATTTTATATTTAGAAATTTTTAAATTGCAAATTTCAAATAGATGATTTATTTGATTTTTAGTAAATTTTCAACACATTTATTCATTTAACTTTCATAGAATACCGGTACTGAGTAAAATTCGATTTTTGCTTTTCAATTACCGTATCATCAATATATTGCATTTAATAAGAAATGTTTTGCCCACGAAAAATATAATCACTGTCGACTTAGTTATTTTCAACTCATTTAAAATAAATCAAGTTGATTGAAATGAAAAAAAATACTCCCCGACCTCGAACCCGGGCCTTCCACGTGACAGGCGGAGATACTGACCACTATACTATCGAGGATTAATTTAATGATCAAAAACACACAGATTTGTCCAACAACTAAAAACACAACATTTTTACAATGCAATTATTCCCACAACTTTATTCAATTATATGTTTTTCAACAATCAAATTGCCAAGTTTAATTAATTTAAAAATTAGAAATTTTTATATTTAGAAATTTTTAAATTGCAAATTTCAAATAGATGATTTATTTAGTAAATTTTCAACACATTTATTCATTTAACTTTCATAGAATACCGGTACTGAGTAAAATTCGATTTTTGCTTTTCAATTACCGTATCATCAATATATTGCATTTAATAAGAAATGTTTTGCCCACGAAAAATATAATCACTGTCGACTTAGTTATTTTCAACTCATTTAAAATAAATCAAGTTGATTGAAATGAAAAAAATACTCCCCGACCGGGAATCCCGGCCTTCCACGTGACAGGCGGAGATACTGACCACTATACTATCGAGGATTAATTTAATGATCAAAAACACAGATTTGTCCAACAACTAAAAACACAACATTTTTACAATGCAATTATTCCCACAACTTTATTCAATTATATGTTTTTTTCAACAATCAAATTGCCAAGTTTAATTAATTTAAAAATTAGAAATTTTTATATTTAGAAATTTTTAAATTGCAAATTTCAAATAGATGATTTATTTGATTTTTAGTAAATTTTCAACACATTTATTCATTTAACTTTCATAGAATACCGGTACTGAGTAAAATTCGATTTTTGCTTTTCAATTACCGTATCATCAATATATTGCATTTAATAAGAAATGTTTTGCCCACGAAAAATATAATCACTGTCGACTTAGTTATTTTCAACTCATTTAAAATAAATCAAGTTGATTGAAATGAAAAAAAATACTCCCCGACCGGGAATCGAACCCGGGCCTTCCACGTGACAGGCGGAGATACTGACCACTATACTATCGAGGATTAATTTAATGATCAAAAACACACAGATTTGTCCAACAACTAAAAACACAACATTTTTACAATGCAATTATTCCCACAACTTTATTCAATTATATGTTTTTCAACAATCAAATTGCCAAGTTTAATTAATTTAAAAATTAGAAATTTTATATTTAGAAATTTTTAAATTGCAAATTTCAAATAGATGATTTATTTGATTTTTAGTAAATTTTCAACACATTTATTCATTTAACTTTCATAGAATACCGGTACTGAGTAAAATTCGATTTTTGCTTTTCAATTACCGTATCATCAATATTGCATTTAATAAGAAATGTTTTGCCCACGAAAAATATAATCACTGTCGACTTAGTTATTTTCAACTCATTTAAAATAAATCAAGTTGATTGAAATGAAAAAAAATACTCCCCGACCGGGAATCGAACCCGGGCCTTCCGTGACAGGCGGAGATACTGACCACTATACTATCGAGGATTAATTTAATGATCAAAAACACACAGATTTGTCCAACAACTAAAAACACAACATTTTTACAATGCAATTATTCCCACAACTTTATTCAATTATATGTTTTCAACAATCAAATTGCCAAGTTTAATTAATTTAAAAATTAGAAATTTTATATTTAGAAATTTTTAAATTGCAAATTTCAAATAGATGATTTATTTGATTTTTAGTAAATTTTCAACACATTTATTCATTTAACTTTCATAGAATACCGGTACTGAGTAAAATTCGATTTTTGCTTTTCAATTACCGTATCATCAATATATTGCATTTAATAAGAAATGTTTTGCCCACGAAAAATAATCACTGTCGACTTAGTTATTTTCAACTCATTTAAAATAAATCAAGTTGATTGAAATGAAAAAAAATACTCCCCGACCGGGAATCGAACCCGGGCCTTCCACGTGACAGGCGGAGATACTGACCACTATACTATCGAGGATTAATTTAATGATCAAAAACACACAGATTTGTCCAACAACTAAAAACACAACATTTTTACAATGCAATTATTCCCACAACTTTATTCAATTATATGTTTTTCAACAATCAAATTGCCAAGTTTAATTAATTTAAAAATTAGAAATTTTTATATTTAGAAATTTTTAAATTGCAAATTTCAAATAGATGATTTATTTGATTTTTAGTAAATTTTCAACACATTTATTCATTTAACTTTCATAGAATACCGGTACTGAGTAAAATTCGATTTTTGCTTTTCAATTACCGTATCATCAATATATTGCATTTAATAAGAAATGTTTTGCCCACGAAAAATATAATCACTGTCGACTTAGTTATTTTCAACTCATTTAAAATAAATCAAGTTGATTGAAATGAAAAAAAATACTCCCCGACCGGGAATCGAACCCGGGCCTTCCACGTGACAGGCGGATACTGACCACTATACTATCGAGGATTAATTTAATGATCAAAAACACACAGATTTGTCCAACAACTAAAAACACAACATTTTTACAATGCAATTATTCCCACAACTTTATTCAATTATATGTTTTTCAACAATCAAATTGCCAAGTTTAATTAATTTAAAAATTAGAAATTTTTATATTTAGAAATTTTTAAATTGCAAATTTCAAATAGATGATTTATTTGATTTTTAGTAAATTTTCAACACATTTATTCATTTAACTTTCATAGAATACCGGTACTGAGTAAAATTCGATTTTTGCTTTTCAATTACCGTATCATCAATATATTGCATTTAATAAGAAATGTTTTGCCCACGAAAAATATAATCACTGTCGACTTAGTTATTTTCAACTCATTTAAAATAAATCAAGTTGATTGAAATGAAAAAAAATACTCCCCGACCGGGAATCGAACCCGGGCCTTCCACGTGACAGGCGGAGATACTGACCACTATACTATCGAGGATTAATTTAATGATCAAAAACACACAGATTTGTCCAACAACTAAAAACACAACATTTTTACAATGCAATTATTCCCACAACTTTATTCAATTATATGTTTTTCAACAATCAAATTGCCAAGTTTAATTAATTTAAAAATTAGAAATTTTTATATTTAGAAATTTTTAAATTGCAAATTTCAAATAGATGATTTATTTGATTTTTAGTAAATTTTCAACACATTTATTCATTTAACTTTCATAGAATACCGGTACTGAGTAAAATTCGATTTTTGCTTTTCAATTACCGTATCATCAATATATTGCATTTAATAAGAAATGTTTTGCCCACGAAAAATATAATCACTGTCGACTTAGTTATTTTCAACTCATTTAAAATAAATCAAGTTGATTGAAATGAAAAAAAATACTCCCCGACCGGGAATCGAACCCGGGCCTTCCACGTGACAGGCGGAGATACTGACCACTATACTATCGAGGATTAATTTAATGATCAAAAACACACAGATTTGTCCAACAACTAAAAACACAACATTTTTACAATGCAATTATTCCCACAACTTTATTCAATTATATGTTTTTCAACAATCAAATTGCCAAGTTTAATTAATTTAAAAATTAGAAATTTTTATATTTAGAAATTTTTAAATTGCAAATTTCAAATAGATGATTTATTTGATTTTTAGTAAATTTTCAACACATTTATTCATTTAACTTTCATAGAATACCGGTACTGAGTAAAATTCGATTTTTGCTTTTCAATTACCGTATCATCAATATATTGCATTTAATAAGAAATGTTTTGCCCACGAAAAATATAATCACTGTCGACTTAGTTATTTTCAACTCATTTAAAATAAATCAAGTTGATTGAAATGAAAAAAAATACTCCCCGACCGGGAATCGAACCCGGGCCTTCCACGTGACAGGCGGAGATACTGACCACTATACTATCGAGGATTAATTTAATGATCAAAAACACACAGATTTGTCCAACAACTAAAAACACAACATTTTTACAATGCAATTATTCCCACAACTTTATTCAATTATATGTTTTTCAACAATCAAATTGCCAAGTTTAATTAATTTAAAAATTAGAAATTTTTATATTAGAAATTTTTAAATTGCAAATTTCAAATAGATGATTTATTTGATTTTTAGTAAATTTTCAACACATTTATTCATTTAACTTTCATAGAATACCGGTACTGAGTAAAATTCGATTTTTGCTTTTCAATTACCGTATCATCAATATATTGCATTTAATAAGAAATGTTTTGCCCACGAAAAATATAATCACTGTCGACTTAGTTATTTTCAACTCATTTAAAATAAATCAAGTTGATTGAAATGAAAAAAAATACCCCGACCGGGAATCGAACCCGGGCCTTCCACAGGCGGAGATACTGACCACTATACTATCGAGGATTAATTTAATGATCAAAAACACACAGATTTGTCCAACAACTAAAAACACAACATTTTTACAATGCAATTATTCCCACAACTTTATTCAATTATATGTTTTTCAACAATCAAATTGCCAAGTTTAATTAATTTAAAAATTAGAAATTTTATATTTAGAAATTTTTAAATTGCAAATTTCAAATAGATGATTTATTTGATTTTTAGTAAATTTTCAACACATTTATTCATTTAACTTTCATAGAATACCGGTACTGAGTAAAATTCGATTTTTGCTTTTCAATTACCGTATCATCAATATATTGCATTTAATAAGAAATGTTTTGCCCACGAAAAATATAATCACTGTCGACTTAGTTATTTTCAACTCATTTAAAATAAATCAAGTTGATTGAAATGAAAAAAAATACTCCCCGACCGGGAATCGAACCCGGGCCTTCCACGTGACAGGCGGAGATACTGACCACTATACTATCGAGGATTAATTTAATGATCAAAAACACACAGATTTGTCCAACAACTAAAAACACAACATTTTTACAATGCAATTATTCCCACAACTTTATTCAATTATATGTTTTTCAACAATCAAATTGCCAAGTTTAATTAATTTAAAAATTAGAAATTTTTATATTTAGAAATTTTTAAATTGCAAATTTCAAATAGATGATTTATTTGATTTTTAGTAAATTTTCAACACATTTATTCATTTAACTTTCATAGAATACCGGTACTGAGTAAAATTCGATTTTTGCTTTTCAATTACCGTATCATCAATATATTGCATTTAATAAGAAATGTTTTGCCCACGAAAAATATAATCACTGTCGACTTAGTTATTTTCAACTCATTTAAAATAAATCAAGTTGATTGAAATGAAAAAAAATACTCCCCGACCGGGAATCGAACCCGGGCCTTCCACGTGACAGGCGGAGATACTGACCACTATACTATCGAGGATTAATTTAATGATCAAAAACACACAGATTTGTCCAACAACTAAAAACACAACATTTTTACAATGCAATTATTCCCACAACTTTATTCAATTATATGTTTTTCAACAATCAAATTGCCAAGTTTAATTAATTTAAAAATTAGAAATTTTATATTTAGAAATTTTTAAATTGCAAATTTCAAATAGATGATTTATTTGATTTTTAGTAAATTTTCAACACATTTATTCATTTAACTTTCATAGAATACCGGTACTGAGTAAAATTCGATTTTTGCTTTTCAATTACCGTATCATCAATATATTGCATTTAATAAGAAATGTTTTGCCCACGAAAAAATAATCACTGTCGACTTAGTTATTTTCAACTCATTTAAAATAAATCAAGTTGATTGAAATGAAAAAAAATACTCCCCGACCGGGAATCGAACCCGGGCCTTCCACGTGACAGGCGGAGATACTGACCACTATACTATCGAGGATTAATTTAATGATCAAAACACACAGATTTGTCCAACAACTAAAAACACAACATTTTTACAATGCAATTATTCCCACAACTTTATTCAATTATATGTTTTTCAACAATCAAATTGCCAAGTTTAATTAATTTAAAAATTAGAAATTTTTATATTTAGAAATTTTTAAATTGCAAATTTCAAATAGATGATTTATTTGATTTTTAGTAAATTTTCAACACATTTATTCATTTAACTTTCATAGAATACCGGTACTGAGTAAAATTCGATTTTTGCTTTTCAATTACCGTATCATCAATATATTGCATTTAATAAGAAATGTTTTGCCCACGAAAAATATAATCACTGTCGACTTAGTTATTTTCAACTCATTTAAAATAAATCAAGTTGATTGAAATGAAAAAAAATACTCCCCGACCGGGAATCGAACCCGGGCCTTCCACGTGACAGGCGGAGATACTGACCACTATACTATCGAGGATTAATTTAATGATCAAAAACACACAGATTTGTCCAACAACTAAAAACACAACATTTTTACAATGCAATTATTCCACAACTTTATTCAATTATATGTTTTTCAACAATCAAATTGCCAAGTTTAATTAATTTAAAAATTAGAAATTTTTATATTTAGAAATTTTTAAATTGCAAATTTCAAATAGATGATTTATTTGATTTTTAGTAAATTTTCAACACATTTATTCATTTAACTTTCATAGAATACCGGTACTGAGTAAAATTCGATTTTTGCTTTTCAATTACCGTATCATCAATATATTGCATTTAATAAGAAATGTTTTGCCCACGAAAAATATAATCACTGTCGACTTAGTTATTTTCAACTCATTTAAAATAAATCAAGTTGATTGAAATGAAAAAAAATACTCCCCGACCGGGAATCGAACCCGGGCCTTCCACGTGACAGGCGGAGATACTGACCACTATACTATCGAGGATTAATTTAATGATCAAAAACACACAGATTTGTCCAACAACTAAAAACACAACATTTTTACAATGCAATTATTCCCACAACTTTATTCAATTATATGTTTTTCAACAATCAAATTGCCAAGTTTAATTAATTTAAAAATTAGAAATTTTATATTTAGAAATTTTTAAATTGCAAATTTCAAATAGATGATTTATTTGATTTTTAGTAAATTTTCAACACATTTATTCATTTAACTTTCATAGAATACCGGTACTGAGTAAAATTCGATTTTTGCTTTTCAATTACCGTATCATCAATATATTGCATTTAATAAGAAATGTTTTGCCCACGAAAAATATAATCACTGTCGACTTAGTTATTTTCAACTCATTTAAAATAAATCAAGTTGATTGAAATGAAAAAAATACTCCCCGACCGGGAATCGAACCCGGGCCTTCCACGTGACAGGCGGAGATACTGACCACTATACTATCGAGGATTAATTTAATGATCAAAAACACACAGATTTGTCCAACAACTAAAAACACAACATTTTTACAATGCAATTATTCCCACAACTTTATTCAATTATATGTTTTTCAACAATCAAATTGCCAAGTTTAATTAATTTAAAAATTAGAAATTTTTATATTTAGAAATTTTTAAATTGCAAATTTCAAATAGATGATTTATTTGATTTTTAGTAAATTTTCAACACATTTATTCATTTAACTTTCATAGAATACCGGTACTGAGTAAAATTCGATTTTTGCTTTTCAATTACCGTATCATCAATATATTGCATTTAATAAGAAATGTTTTGCCCACGAAAAATATAATCACTGTCGACTTAGTTATTTTCAACTCATTTAAAATAAATCAAGTTGATTGAAATGAAAAAAAATACTCCCCGACCGGGAATCGAACCCGGGCCTTCCACGTGACAGGCGGAGATACTGACCACTATACTATCGAGGATTAATTTAATGATCAAAAACACACAGATTTGTCCAACAACTAAAAACACAACATTTTTACAATGCAATTATTCCCACAACTTTATTCAATTATATGTTTTTCAACAATCAAATTGCCAAGTTTAATTAATTTAAAAATTAGAAATTTTATATTTAGAAATTTTTAAATTGCAAATTTCAAATAGATGATTTATTTGATTTTTAGTAAATTTTCAACACATTTATTCATTTAACTTTCATAGAATACCGGTACTGAGTAAAATTCGATTTTTGCTTTTCAATTACCGTATCATCAATATATTGCATTTAATAAGAAATGTTTTGCCCACGAAAAATATAATCACTGTCGACTTAGTTATT
>JACMZG010000631.1:0-10000 GCA_018340805.1 Microvelia longipes
ATGCGAGTTCGATACGATTGCGAGCAGTACTGCGTCACAGAAGATAAAGAAGGAAAGAAAGAGTTGTCGCCTATGGATCAACATCTATGACGAATCATGAAAGAGTGGGTATTGCTATCACCACACGAACAGAGTTGCTTGGCTTTTACTACTTTTTGCATGCATTTCAAGCATACTTCTGTACGGTAGAAGATTACTCTAAGAACAGATCATACAGAGCCTGAACTTTTTCTATTGAGATTCGGACGAAGAACACCTGATTTACATGTCGGTCAATTCAGACATGATCATATTATCTCTATAGTCAGTTTAAGACATGACATTATGAATATAGAAAGGACATTCCACACTGGTAAATGCACGATAGTTATCTAGCCCAGATGTGAGATATGTGTACAATGTCCAAATGTCACATGAAGAGCCATAGAAAGGGAAGATTAAAAAAGAGTACTGGAATACAATCTGGACAAGAAAGCAAGAATCAAATTGAAGTTTCTGAATGAAAATGAATGAAAGAAGAAAATTCACACTTTCGGACGAACCGAAAATACATTAAACTAGATAGAATTACATAATTATTATGTCACGCAAGGTGTTGAGGAAGTATATCTCGAATAATATAGAAGATAAATACATTGCAAAGAATTTTGGTGGACAGTCCAAATACAAGGAGATAGTTCGTAGTTGTGAAATTTGTCAGAAATCAATAGTAGTGACGACAACAATAAAGAGAAGACAAAGAGATTAAAGCACCAATCTATTTGAAAAGTTATATTCACAGATATATGTGCAATTGCGAGAAACAAGCGGGCGAAAGTAAAATACAATTGTCTTGGAATAAATTGACCAGTTCAGTAAATAGTTGGTTTTATAGCACTCCTAGACCAAGATGAAAGAAATATACGAAAAGCTACTTTTGAAAAAGGTGGCATATTGAGTATTGCTCTGGTGTCCAAGGGAAATAAGAGTAGATTTGGAAACAGTCTTTGAACTCCAGAGTTAGAGAGATTTACACCACGAACAGATATTCAAGACTTTGCTTTGTTCGAGTCCATATTCATCATCAATGCAATGGACAAAATTTTTTGAAGACATTTCAGGACCAATTCCGAGATTTAATTAATGCGACACTTCAGGAAGAAATACAACAGATTGGGCAAGATCTTAACCTGGAAATAGAATTGTACGATAACGCAACCAAAGCAAAGAAGACACTCGGAAAGAGCCCGGCGGAAGATTCCGGTTTGGAACCAGAAAATTAGCAAGAAAAGTGGTATGTAATCAGAGGTTTTTCAGAAAGAACTGAAGACAAAGTTTCAGAAGGTGATTACTAATGAGAATTCAAAGTAGAGATTAATGTAATCACAAGGTAGAAACAAGAAATTAAAAGCCAGACATATTTGCGAAGGTCTTGATCTAATATGAGAAATCTACGAAAGAAATATGCCGTGCAAGAAAACAGGGACAACGCCGATTAGAAAGGATATGGTGGAAAAACTTAGAAAGTTTCCTTCTTAAGAAAGGGATATAAGGAAATAAAATAATGAATATATTATTTGATCCAAATAGGAATCAAGGAAAATGATTTTACATTATCAAATTTATTTCTATTTACTGTATGTTATTGTTATATGTTATCTTTTAATAATTAATAAATATGTCCGATAAATAATTGTGTTGATTTTCAAAATCGAATTGTTCAGTTGAGAGAATTAACCTAAAAACAAGGACCAACTTTATTTAACATAGTCTATTCGATCACATAATAAAAAAGCTAAATTAAAAACCGGAGTGGATTATCCGAGTGAGAAAACACAGAAAATAATAATGATATATGGAAGCATATGCAGATGATTGATACCTAATCGATAAAACAGCGAAAGGACTAAATGAAAATCTAAAACAGATTCACGTAAAGCAATGGAGCCAATGGGTTATATCAGATCAGCATAAAGAAAACAAAAGTAATGTGCTTAAACAGAAGACAATAAAGATGAGAAATACTAATCCGAACAAATGAAGAAGGTAGAACGAGGTAAAAGAATTCAACGATACTTTGGGACAGATCATTGAAAGCAGCGGGCTTCGACGAGAGAAATAAATCAGAATTAGAGGCTTGCACAAGAGAAAACTGAAATATGATGGGTGAACTCCTAAAGAAACCATAACCTACGAAAACAAACCTAAAGAAAAACTTGTAAAAAGCTATGAATACAAACTATGTATTGGATCAGAAAAGCATGGGCGATTAACAACAAAGGAGGAAAATGATCTCGAGATATTACTGAACAGATGCAGGAGAAAATGCCTAGGAACTAAACAAGACGAGACAGGCAAGAAAACAAGCCATTACATGAAAATATAAAACTACAAGCGCAAGATTCATAATAGCAACAAGAAGATACTAAGCCTAGGGAAAATTAGCAGAACAAGCGATCACAAAAAGAAAGAAGAAACATCGAATTCCAAAACGGTCAGTAAAATACAGCGAAATAAAAAAACAAGATGTGGCAGAGTTAAAATGACGAGAACAAAAAATACATGAAAATACTAAACAGAAAAGATATCGAAAAAAGACCACAGCAATTAGAAGCTTTATAGAAGAAAGCAAAACGAAATAAATAAAAATTGGCAGAAAATGTTGAAAAAATACAAAAGAAGCAGCAAATAGAAAACGATAATCTAAAAGGGAAAAAAACCTACAATGTGAAATATGCCACTGCAAAGCAAGAGTAAGAAAAGAAATAACACAAACAACAAAAAATCAGAATCACTAATGAAAACAATAAAAAAGATCAAAAATTTCACATGTATATGAACAAAGACGCTACGTCAAGCTTATGCTACAAAGGGTTGGCTGAGAGACACCGAGGAATCCTGTCACAAGGAACCAAAAGAAATGGTAAAAATAAAGAAACAGAAATTAATAAACGATACGACAGCAAAATATAGAACGATTAAATAAAGAACAGGAATTTGATTACATGAAATCAGATGAAAAGAGAAAAACGTTGAAAGATCAATTCGAACCAGAACGAAAAAAGAATTAAGAGGACCAAACCATTTAAAATCCCATACAAATGGTGCAAGAAAACAACAGAGAGTAAGAAAGGAAATGTCTGAACTCAGTGAACAAGAGAACCACAAATGGGTCATCTCGACCTGACCGTCGTTAGATTCGAGAGGTCTAAAGACCACCTTCACAAGGGGCGTGAGACTTAAAGAGTGGACAAGTTGTGTTTTCTATCTGGGGAACTCCTGTAGAACTCCTTAAGTTCAATACTCTCTTCGGAGGAGGGAGCCCACCACCACACGGGATAACTGGCTTGCGCGGCCAAGCGTTCAAAGCGTACGTCGCTTTTTGATCCTTCGATGTCGGCTCTTCCTATCATTGCGAAGCAGAATTCGCAAAGCGTTGGATTGTTCACCCACTAATAGGGAACGTGAGCTGGGTTTAGACCGTCGTGAGACAGGTTAGTTTACCCTACTATATAAAGTGTCATGATAATAGTAATTCTGCTCAGTACGAGAGGAACCGCAGATTCGGATCACTGGTAAGTGTGCTTGATCGAAAGGTCAGTGGCACGAAGCTACCATCCGAGAGATTAAGACTGAACGCCTCTAAGTCTGAATCTCGCCTAGAAGTCATGATAAATGTGCCCACCTCGTAAAGAGGCAATAATATTATTCACTGACGCAAGTCGGTGAATGTGGCTTAGCATACATTTAAACTCGGACCTTTCTATGAAAATAGAAGGGATGTTTGAATCATTTATAATGGTTTACGTGTGGGCATTAAATCGTTTGTAGACGACTTACTTTCCGGTCGGGTAGCGTAAGAATTCGAGCGGTTTAAACTGCGAGATTTTGAACTATATCCCCATTTGACGCGCGATGATTTGGACTTTTAGAGTTCATTCATTGTGGCGGTCGGGCAATATTAACTATACTTTTAATTATCTAGTTTGATAATTATTAGTGCTGTTTAATAGTGCTGTTTTATAGTGCTTTTTATAGTGCTGTTTAATAGTGCTGTTTTAATAGTACTTTTATTGTGCTTTTTATAGTGCTTTTATGTGAATTGCATTGATGCAATTCCGCTTTTATTATTTTGTATTTTGAAAATGTTACCGAATTATAGTTTTTTGGCTCGATTAATTTTTCTCAATATTTCTGAAAATTATAAAAATTACAAAAATTTCTCTGCTTTTTAGTCGAGAATTTGAAAATTTTACCGAATTATTTTCAATTTTAAGCATATATAACCAGAAAATTATAAAATACCAAAATTTTTTAAAAAAAATGTAAATTTTCAAATTTTTCAAAAATTTTCCGAAAAAATTTTTTTGGTCAAAAAAAATTAATATTTTTCAAAATTTTCCAGAAATTTTCCGAAAAAATTTTTTTGGTCAAAAAAATTAATATTTCAAAATTTTCCAGAAATTTTTGACAAAAATTTTTGGGTCAATAAAATAATAATAATAATAATAATAATAATAATAATAATTTGACAAAAATTTTTGGTCAATAAAAATAATAATAATAATAATAATAATTTTTGACAAAAATTTTTTGGTCAATATAATAATAATAATAATAATAATAATTTTTTTGACAAAAATTTTTTGGGTCAATAAAAATAATAATAATAATAATAATAATAATAATTTTTTGACAAAAATTTTTTGGGTCAATAAAAATATATATAATATAATAAAATAATAATAAACAATAAAAATTTAATAAAATTTATTAATATTGTTATTATTATTTTATAATTTTCTGTAAATTATTTTTAAAAAATTGATAAATTTTGATTTATTTGATGACAAGATTAAAAAAATTTCCCAAAAAGTTCCAAAAAATTTTGGGATTAAATATTACATAATTTCTTACTAACTGTTAAATGAAATTTAATTAATTAACTTTTTTAAATATAACTTTGTTTCCAATAATAATAAGGCAAATAAACTGTCCGCCTTTTTATATTTTTTGTTCTTTCTAATGATATATAAATCATATTATCGAACCTAAAATAAAGAAACCGAAACACATTTTATTAAAAAATTATTGCACTAAAATTTTATGACAAAGATATTTTTGCAAGTATTACATCATTGCATAATAATTCTTAAGTAAAATTAATTAATTAATTTTCAAATTAAATATAACTTTTTTCATCTGAGACATATACGAAAAGTAAGAATGGATCTGATTTCCCTTTTCTTTGCTCTTTCTAATAATATGTAAATCATATTAATACAACCTTAAATTAAAGAAAATAATAATTTTTTTAAGAAAATTATAAATTAAGGAAAACTCCCAGCCTCCGATAAACTTAAACCTCGAATAACTTTGTGAATAATAAAGTTTTTGGTATATTTAAACTGATTCCTACTCAACTTTTTACGCTCTTTCATTAGATATATAATTCAATTCAGTACAATGTGTATTTCTTCAAACTCCAGCGGCCAAATCCAAAAATTAAGGAAACCTCTCATAAACTTAAATTTAGTCATAACTTTAGTAAAAATTGAGATATATAAGAGATTTTAGTATGATTCGATGTAGAATTTTTTTCTCTAACTGATAATTATATAAACATTTAATAATATCAGCAAAAAGTGATAATTATGTTTAATCACGTGTATTTTTAATGAACCAACATAAATGTCTAAACTATTGCTAAAAAATTTTAAAATTTGAAATAAAAATTAGTACATTTAACAGAGAATTAAAAATTATACTAGAAAAAGCAATTTGAGCTTAATAAACATAATAAATACAAACAAAAGATAAAAAATTTTAAAATTTTTACACAAATTTTCAAAGAGAAATGCCCTAAATTTCTTATTTTTAACCGTTTTTGATAAATTTTTTGCTAACCATATTAAGAAACAGTTTTACATCTAAATAAATATATTTTGGAAACAATAAATTAATACTAAAGTCGCCGGTTTCAGGAATGCTACCGGTATATATCCACAGTATATATGTGAGCTGACTATTTAATTATAGTTGATTAGTGAAATATACTGATTGATTATTTGTTTGGCTCATATAAAATCTATCAATTGTTAATACAATTGTGGATCAGTACAGAATATTTTGTTAGTAGCCCTACAGCCAACGCAGCGATAATCCTTAAATAATCTTTATGATTGTTTACGTTTATACATATTCGTCCGGGTGAATATAGCAGCAGCATTGTAGCAGTTGCAATTTCATTTTCTCTGTCCAGGCCTGTATCTTGTCAGATTTAATTGATTATTCAATTAATTACCTATCATTTATGAGGGTTTAACGAATAAAGAAATAGTTGCTTTGCAATTATAACGAATGACCTAATGTAGCTGTGTTTAAATATGCAGTTATGCGATTGAATATTAACGAAATGACTCGCTTAGGCGGTCGTATATATATAAATATCTGGTTGATCCTGCCAGTAGTCATATGCTTATCTCAAAGATTAAGCCATGCATGTCTAAGTACACAGTTTTATAAACTGAAACCGCGGATGGCTCATTATAACAGCTATTATTTAAGAGATATAATCTATTTGCCACAAGATAACTGTGGTAATTCTAGAGCTAATATTTTAAAGAATGCCGTGACTCACGAAGCGGCGGATTTATTAGATCAAAACTAACCTGTCGCAAGGCAGAATTTTGATGACTCTGGATAACTTCACTGATCGTACAACCTTAGTGTTGACGACGAATCTCTTGAAATGGCTGACCTATCAACTTTCGATGGTAAGATCAAAGCTTACCATGGTTGTAACGGGTAACGGGGAATCAGTGTTCGATTCCGGAGAGGGAGCCTGAGAAACGGCTACCACATCCACGGAAGGCAGCAGCGCGAAAATTACCCAATACCGGTTCGGTGAGGTAGTGACAATAAATAACAATATGGGCCCTAGTGGTTTCATAATTGCAATGAGAATATTTTAAATACTTTATCAAGTATCAATTGGAGGGCAAGTCTGGTGCCAGCAGCCGCGGTAATTCCAGCTCCAAAAGCGTATATTAAAGTTGTTGCAGTTAAAAGCTCGTAGTTGAAATTGAGGAAATGATTCTTTATGAGGTCTATGACCGAGTGTTGAATCTTCCTTCACCGTCGTGTATATTTTAAGTCACTTTATTGGGATTTTTCAATAACCGACAAGTTTACTTTGAAAAAATTAGAGTGCTTAAAGCAGGCTTATGCCTGCATATTGTTTGCATGGAATAATGAAATAAGACTTCGGTTTTATTTTGTTGGTTTTCGAAACTGAAGTAATGATTAAAAGAGACTGCCGGGGGCATATATGCTGGTGCTAGAGTGAAATTCTGAGACCATCAGCAGACAATCTACTGCGAAAGCATTTGCCAAGAATGTTTTCATTAATCAAGAACGAAAGTCAGAGGATCGAAGACGATCAGATACCGTCCTAGTTCTGACCATAAACTATGCCAACTGACAGTTAGCGATGATAATTTATCATCTTGCTAGAAGTCACCGGGAAACCAAAGTCTTTGGGTTCCGGGGAAGTATGGTTGCAAAGCTGAAACTTAAAGGAATTGACGGAAGGGCACCACCAGGAGTGGAGCTGCGGCTTAATTTGACTCAACACGGGAAATCTCACCCGGTCCGGACACTGTGAGGATTGACAGATTGATAGCTCTTTCTTGATTCGGTGGGTGGTGGTGCATGGCCGTTCTTAGTTGGTGGAGCGATTTGTCTGGTTAATTCCGTTAACGAACGAGACTCTAACTTGCTAAATAGTACATTTGTTTTAAAATAGCAAATGATGACTTCTTAGAGGAATAAATAGCGTTTAGCTAAATGAAAAAGAGCAATAACAGGTCTGTGATGCCCTTAGATGTCCGGGGCCGCACGCGCGCTACAATGGCAGTAACAGCGAGTTTAATTCCTAGCTAGAAATGGTGGGTAACCTGCTTAATCACTGTCGTGTCAGGAATTGGATTGAAATTATTTCCACTTGAACGAGGAATTCCTAGTAAGTGCAAGTCACTAGCTTGCGCTGATTACGTCCTGCCCTTTGTACACACCGCCCGTCGCTACTACCGATTGAATGGTTTAGTGAGATCGTTGGATTCCGATTTAAGAAATGGCAACATTTCTATAGTTGGGAAAAGACAATCAAACTTGATCATTTAGAGGAAGTAAAGTCGTAACAAGGTTTCCGTAGGTGAACCTGCGGAAGGATCATTATTAGTTCATTGAAATTAAAAGAACGATTAGAATTTACAGCTGACATGCTATAAATTAAATTAAAAAAACGATTTTGGCTCTGATAATTCATTTTATAATGAATTATTAAATATAAAAAGTGCTGATTTTTAATTTACTAATTACATATTATGCTACTTGGATTGTTTTATTGCGAAGTATTCGGCTCGCTAAACAATAAATCGACTCGTTTTATAGTAGTAAATATGGTTTCAAGTGCTAGTAGTAAATTAATCAGCATTAAACCAACACATTCACGGGGTGCCTATGGTATTTTTCGAAATACCGAGTACATATAAACATTTTTATTGGGTGTTGTTTATATGACAGACTTATGTCCGTAGTCTCTCGTAAAAAGGAAATTACAAACACAAGTTGTTGGCATGATAAAAACAATATCAAAGCATTATCAGATATTGTGCAAGGTTTAATTAGTTTAGTAATATATCTTTAAAAATTTAGTGTTATTTATTTGGTCAATATACGAATTCAAGTTGCAGTGATAAATATAACTGGTCTAATGCTTTGTAGATAAATATCCGAATTCAGTTATTTTATTAATCATTTATTTTGGCAAAACTGCAATTGGCTAAAGAATTTGTATGTTGATTAACACGATATTATATGAAAAGCTGCCCCGTGTGTTTCTATTTCTATTTAACTTTACAGTATCGTTTGGTGATCAAATGATAATGGCAATCCTCGACTTTGTAAAGAAGTTGGGTTGATTGAAAATTAGAATATGGATCGCTGTAAAAAGCATCTGTATATTATTAACCACTTTAAGCGATGGATCACTCGGCTCGCACGTCGATGAAGAACGTAGCAAAAACATGTGAATTAATGTGAACTGCACAACGCTCTGATCATTGACATTTTGAACGCAAATGGCGGCTATGGGTCAACCTATAGCCACATCTGTCTGAGGGTCGGCATAGCATTTATCATTACGTTCAATAGTAATGTTTTGAGGGGTTCACTTTTGGTTTTTATTTCAATCGAAAGTGCCTCTTTAAGGTGATGTGTATTTGTTAAACAAGTACACCTCTATGGAAACATAGAGTTTCGATTTTTGAAATGCTATTAATATACAGTTTATACATATGAAATTAACATAAAGTTAATGCTGTTGTTGAAGTTAATAGATTTATTTGTTATTGTTACTATTGTTTTCATAATTTATTGACCATTGTATAGAAAGAAGAAAAGGCAAATAAACAATGTTTGAATGGGTTGTTGATTTATTTGTTTGATCTTTTAAATATATTTTGGATTGATATATAGAAATAAATGATGCTATTAATGACAATGACAATTTAATTTTGCATTATCAATATGTGCGTTTCAGTATTAATTGACGTATTGAATAGTGTTTTAAATATAATGAACAAGTTTGACGGAAATTCTGGATTATTGAAATTATTGATATCATTTGATGCATACATAATTTTTAATTTTCTCCAGTGCGCAGCTTAATGAGTTGCGTTCTGGTGCATATGTGTGTCACCTGTGAGATTTTAGTAAATAATCAATTAAATTGTCAAGGAATTTCGAATTTATTATTTATTTGTTCAATTAACTTTTAAATCCGACCTCAGATCAGATGAGATTACCCGCTGAACTTAAGCATATCATTAAGCGGAGGAAAAGAAACTAACAAGGATTTCCCCAGTAGTGGCGAACGACCGGGAATTAGCCAGCACTGAATCCTGTATCTTTGATATTAGGAGTTGTGGTGTAAAGGTTGCGTTTTTAATTGTTGAGT
>JACMZG010000631.1:15000-16321 GCA_018340805.1 Microvelia longipes
TAATAATAATAATAATAATAATAATAATAATAATAATAAATAATAATAATAATATATAATAATAATAATAAATAATAATAATAATAATAATAATAATAATAATAATAATAATAATAATAATAATAATAATAATAATAATAATAATAATAATAATAATATAATAAATAATAATAATAATAATAATAATAATAATAATAATAATAATAATAATAATATTGTATAATAAGTAGATTTACATTTAACAATCGATTTTATTCAATAAAATGTAATAAATGTTTATTAATTTTATATTATTATAATAAGTAGTTTGTTAATAAGTATATTTCATTTGAAACTTAAAAAATAAAATAATTTTTTACACAAAATTTCAAAGAAAAATGCAAATATTTCATGTCATAAAATCAAATATTACAGTTTTTATACATTTTCGACTTAGAAAATAATCGAGAATTTTTATTTTAAAAAAATCTTTTCTTAATTATTTCTCTGTTATTTCCCAATTTATTAATACTACCCATGTTAGATAACTAATGCTATATATTGGTAGTCTATGTAAAGTTGACATAGTATTATATATACTGTTGATTTTTGATTATCAATGAAATTAAACTCATATATTCGTTATGAATTATGGGTAAATGAAAAAATGTTGTAGTGGCGAATGTTGTTTCGGTAACGGTTCCAAATGGTGGAGTTATTGTCTACTACGTACCACATGAACAAGGGTAAATATAGCTTTCGCTTTGAAGCGTTAGTAATTTAAATTTCTATTGTCCAGGCCTTTTTCTAGTCAGATACAGTTGTGAAGCTTGCTTTGCGATTGTTTATTGCTTGTTAGTTGAATTTGTTGAATCAAAACGCTAACAATAAAAGCAATTCAATGAATATCATATTTAAATATATAACGAATGGCCTATTTTAGTTATCGGTTAAACGATAGCTAAGCGATTGAATAAAAATCGTACGTATCATTATTGATGAAAACGTAAATGCTAAGTAGAGTAAACTGAAATGATCAAGCTTTTATGCATCGATGATGCATTGAGTAAACGATATTTATATTTTGGATTTAATATAATGTGACTGAGAAAAATGGTAAAACATTTTTCTTTTCAAATCAGTTAATAAAAATGAGACTTGATTATACATTGTATTTAAATCATTTATTGCAAAAAATAAAAATCGTTGAAAGGGTGATAATTAAATTTATTTCACAAAATAGTGGTTTTTTAAATGAAATTGCTGTTTTTGGATTATCATGTGGTTAATGCTTGATCGATTGATAAAGTTAATGATACTTGTGTTTATTGATCAATATTTT
>JACMZG010000632.1:0-16313 GCA_018340805.1 Microvelia longipes
AACTTGGCAATTTTGATTGTGAAAAACATATAATTGAATAAAGTGTGGAATAATTGCATTGTAAAAATGTTGTGTTTTTAGTTGTTGGACAAATCTGTGTGTTTTTGATCATTAAATTAATCCTCGATAGTATAGTGGTCAGTATCTCCGCCTGTCACGTGGAAGGCCCGGGTTCGATTCCCGGTCGGGGAGTATTTTTTTTTCATTTCAATCAACTTGATTTATTTTAAATGAGTTGAAAATAACTAAGTCGACAGTGATTATATTTTTCGTGGGCAAAACATTTCTTATTAAATGCAATATATTGATGATACGGTAATTGAAAAGCAAAAATCGAATTTTACTCAGTACCGGTATTCTATGAAAGTTAAATGAATAAATGTGTTGAAAATTTACTAAAAATCAATAAATCATCTATTTGAAATTTGCAATTTAAAATTTCTAAATATAAAAATTTCTAATTTTTAAATTAATTAAACTTGGCAATTTGATTGTTGAAAAACATATAATTGAATAAAGTTGTGGGAATAATTGCATTGTAAAAATGTTGTGTTTTTAGTTGTTGGACAAATCTGTGTGTTTTTGATCATTAAATTAATCCTCGATAGTATAGTGGTCAGTATCTCCGCCTGTCACGTGGAAGGCCCGGGTTCGATTCCCGGTCGGGGAGTATTTTTTTTCATTTCAATCAACTTGATTTATTTTAAATGAGTTGAAAATAACTAAGTCGACAGTGATTATATTTTTCGTGGGCAAAACATTTCTTATTAAATGCAATATATTGATGATACGGTAATTGAAAAGCAAAAATCGAATTTTACTCAGTACCGGTATTCTATGAAAGTTAAATGAATAAATGTGTTGAAAATTTACTAAAAATCAAATAAATCATCTATTTGAAATTTGCAATTTAAAAATTTCTAAATATAAAAATTTCTAATTTTTAAATTAATTAAACTTGGCAATTTGATTGTTGAAAAACATATAATTGAATAAAGTTGTGGAATAATTGCATTGTAAAAATGTTGTGTTTTTAGTTGTTGGACAAATCTGTGTGTTTTTGATCATTAAATTAATCCTCGATAGTATAGTGGTCAGTATCTCCGCCTGTCACGTGGAAGGCCCGGGTTCGATTCCCGGTCGGGGAGTATTTTTTTCATTTCAATCAACTTGATTTATTTTAAATGAGTTGAAAATAACTAAGTCGACAGTGATTATATTTTTCGTGGGCAAAACATTTCTTATTAAATGCAATATATTGATGATACGGTAATTGAAAAGCAAAAATCGAATTTTACTCAGTACCGGTATTCTATGAAAGTTAAATGAATAAATGTGTTGAAAATTTACTAAAAATCAAATAAATCATCTATTTGAAATTTGCAATTTAAAAATTTCTAAATATAAAAATTTCTAATTTTTAAATTAATTAAACTTGGCAATTTGATTGTTGAAAAACATATAATTGAATAAAGTTGTGGGAATAATTGCATTGTAAAAATGTTGTGTTTTTAGTTGTTGGACAAATCTGTGTGTTTTTGATCATTAAATTAATCCTCGATAGTATAGTGGTCAGTATCTCCGCCTGTCACGTGGAAGGCCCGGGTTCGATTCCCGGTCGGGGAGTATTTTTTTTCATTTCAATCAACTTGATTTATTTTAAATGAGTTGAAAATAACTAAGTCGACAGTGATTATATTTTTCGTGGGCAAAACATTTCTTATTAAATGCAATATATTGATGATACGGTAATTGAAAAGCAAAAATCGAATTTTACTCAGTACCGGTATTCTATGAAAGTTAAATGAATAAATGTGTTGAAATTTACTAAAAATCAAATAAATCATCTATTTGAAATTTGCAATTTAAAAATTTCTAAATATAAAAATTTCTAATTTTTAAATTAATTAAACTTGGCAATTTGATTGTTGAAAAACATATAATTGAATAAAGTTGTGGGAATAATTGCATTGTAAAAATGTTGTGTTTTTAGTTGTTGGACAAATCTGTGTGTTTTTGATCATTAAATTAATCCTCGATAGTATAGTGGTCAGTATCTCCGCCTGTCACGTGGAAGGCCCGGGTTCGATTCCCGGTCGGGGAGTATTTTTTTTCATTTCAATCAACTTGATTTATTTTAAATGAGTTGAAAATAACTAAGTCGACAGTGATTATATTTTTCGTGGGCAAAACATTTCTTATTAAATGCAATATATTGATGATACGGTAATTGAAAAGCAAAAATCGAATTTTACTCAGTACCGGTATTCTATGAAAGTTAAATGAATAAATGTGTTGAAAATTTACTAAAAATCAAATAAATCATCTATTTGAAATTTGCAATTTAAAAATTTCTAAATATAAAAATTTCTAATTTTAAATTAATTAAACTTGGCAATTTGATTGTTGAAAAACATATAATTGAATAAAGTTGTGGGAATAATTGCATTGTAAAAATGTTGTGTTTTTAGTTGTTGGACAAATCTGTGTGTTTTTGATCATTAAATTAATCCTCGATAGTATAGTGGTCAGTATCTCCGCCTGTCACGTGGAAGGCCCGGGTTCGATTCCCGGTCGGGGAGTATTTTTTTTCATTTCAATCAACTTGATTTATTTTAAATGAGTTGAAAATAACTAAGTCGACAGTGATTATATTTTTCGTGGGCAAAACATTTCTTATTAAATGCAATATATTGATGATACGGTAATTGAAAAGCAAAAATCGAATTTTACTCAGTACCGGTATTCTATGAAAGTTAAATGAATAAATGTGTTGAAAATTTACTAAAAATCAAATAAATCATCTATTTGAAATTTGCAATTTAAAATTTCTAAATATAAAAATTTCTAATTTTTAAATTAATTAAACTTGGCAATTTGATTGTTGAAAAACATATAATTGAATAAAGTTGTGGGAATAATTGCATTGTAAAAATGTTGTGTTTTTAGTTGTTGGACAAATCTGTGTGTTTTTGATCATTAAATTAATCCTCGATAGTATAGTGGTCAGTATCTCCGCCTGTCACGTGGAAGGCCCGGGTTCGATTCCCGGTCGGGGAGTATTTTTTTCATTTCAATCAACTTGATTTATTTTAAATGAGTTGAAAATAACTAAGTCGACAGTGATTATATTTTTCGTGGGCAAAACATTTCTTATTAAATGCAATATATTGATGATACGGTAATTGAAAAGCAAAAATCGAATTTTACTCAGTACCGGTATTCTATGAAAGTTAAATGAATAAATGTGTTGAAAATTTACTAAAAATCAAAAAATCATCTATTTGAAATTTGCAATTTAAAAATTTCTAAATATAAAAATTTCTAATTTTTAAATTAATTAAACTTGGCAATTTGATTGTTGAAAAACATATAATTGAATAAAGTTGTGGGAATAATTGCATTGTAAAAATGTTGTGTTTTTAGTTGTTGGACAAATCTGTGTGTTTTTGATCATTAAATTAATCCTCGATAGTATAGTGGTCAGTATCTCCTGTCACGTGGAAGGCCCGGGTTCGATTCCCGGTCGGGGAGTATTTTTTTTCATTTCAATCAACTTGATTTATTTTAAATGAGTTGAAAATAACTAAGTCGACAGTGATTATATTTTTCGTGGGCAAAACATTTCTTATTAAATGCAATATATTGATGATACGGTAATTGAAAAGCAAAATCGAATTTTACTCAGTACCGGTATTCTATGAAAGTTAAATGAATAAATGTGTTGAAAATTTACTAAAAATCAAATAAATCATCTATTTGAAATTTGCAATTTAAAAATTTCTAAATATAAAAATTTCTAATTTTTAAATTAATTAAACTTGGCAATTTGATTGTTGAAAAACATATAATTGAATAAAGTTGTGGGAATAATTGCATTGTAAAAATGTTGTGTTTTTAGTTGTTGGACAAATCTGTGTGTTTTTGATCATTAAATTAATCCTCGATAGTATAGTGGTCAGTATCTCCGCCTGTCACGTGGAAGGCCCGGGTTCGATTCCCGGTCGGGGAGTATTTTTTTTCATTTCAATCAACTTGATTTATTTTAAATGAGTTGAAAATAACTAAGTCGACAGTGATTATATTTTTCGTGGGCAAAACATTTCTTATTAAATGCAATATATTGATGATACGGTAATTGAAAAGCAAAATCGAATTTTACTCAGTACCGGTATTCTATGAAAGTTAAATGAATAAATGTGTTGAAAATTTACTAAAAATCAAATAAATCATCTATTTGAAATTTGCAATTTAAAAATTTCTAAATATAAAAATTTCTAATTTTTAAATTAATTAAACTTGGCAATTTGATTGTTGAAAAACATATAATTGAATAAAGTTGTGGGAATAATTGCATTGTAAAAATGTTGTGTTTTTAGTTGTTGGACAAATCTGTGTGTTTTTGATCATTAAATTAATCCTCGATAGTATAGTGGTCAGTATCTCCGCCTGTCACGTGGAAGGCCCGGGTTCGATTCCCGGTCGGGGAGTATTTTTTTTCATTTCAATCAACTTGATTTATTTTAAATGAGTTGAAAATAACTAAGTCGACAGTGATTATATTTTTCGTGGGCAAAACATTTCTTATTAAATGCAATATATTGATGATACGGTAATTGAAAAGCAAAAATCGAATTTTACTCAGTACCGGTATTCTATGAAAGTTAAATGAATAAATGTGTTGAAAATTTACTAAAAATCAAATAAATCATCTATTTGAAATTTGCAATTTAAAAATTTCTAAATATAAAAATTTCTAATTTTTAAATTAATTAAACTTGGCAATTTGATTGTTGAAAAACATATAATTGAATAAAGTTGTGGGAATAATTGCATTGTAAAAATGTTGTGTTTTTAGTTGTTGGACAAATCTGTGTGTTTTTGATCATTAAATTAATCCTCGATAGTATAGTGGTCAGTATCTCCGCCTGTCACGTGGAAGGCCCGGGTTCGATTCCCGGTCGGGGAGTATTTTTTTTCATTTCAATCAACTTGATTTATTTTAAATGAGTTGAAAATAACTAAGTCGACAGTGATTATATTTTTCGTGGGCAAAACATTTCTTATTAAATGCAATATATTGATGATACGGTAATTGAAAAGCAAAAATCGAATTTTACTCAGTACCGGTATTCTATGAAAGTTAAATGAATAAATGTGTTGAAAATTTACTAAAAATCAAATAAATCATCTATTTGAAATTTGCAATTTAAAAATTTCTAAATATAAAAATTTCTAATTTTTAAATTAATTAAACTTGGCAATTTGATTGTTGAAAAACATATAATTGAATAAAGTTGTGGGAATAATTGCATTGTAAAAATGTTGTGTTTTTAGTTGTTGGACAAATCTGTGTGTTTTTGATCATTAAATTAATCCTCGATAGTATAGTGGTCAGTATCTCCGCCTGTCACGTGGAAGGCCCGGGTTCGATTCCCGGTCGGGGAGTATTTTTTTTCATTTCAATCAACTTGATTTATTTTAAATGAGTTGAAAATAACTAAGTCGACAGTGATTATATTTTTCGTGGGCAAAACATTTCTTATTAAATGCAATATATTGATGATACGGTAATTGAAAAGCAAAAATCGAATTTTACTCAGTACCGGTATTCTATGAAAGTTAAATGAATAAATGTGTTGAAAATTTACTAAAAATCAAATAAATCATCTATTTGAAATTTGCAATTTAAAAATTTCTAAATATAAAAATTTCTAATTTTTAAATTAATTAAACTTGGCAATTTGATTGTTGAAAAACATATAATTGAATAAAGTTGTGGGAATAATTGCATTGTAAAAATGTTGTGTTTTTAGTTGTTGGACAAATCTGTGTGTTTTTGATCATTAAATTAATCCTCGATAGTATAGTGGTCAGTATCTCCGCCTGTCACGTGGAAGGCCCGGGTTCGATTCCCGGTCGGGGAGTATTTTTTTTCATTTCAATCAACTTGATTTATTTTAAATGAGTTGAAAATAACTAAGTCGACAGTGATTATATTTTTCGTGGGCAAAACATTTCTTATTAAATGCAATATATTGATGATACGGTAATTGAAAAGCAAAAATCGAATTTTACTCAGTACCGGTATTCTATGAAAGTTAAATGAATAAATGTGTTGAAAATTTACTAAAAATCAAATAAATCATCTATTTGAAATTTGCAATTTAAAAATTTCTAAATATAAAAATTTCTAATTTTTAAATTAATTAAACTTGGCAATTTGATTGTTGAAAAACATATAATTGAATAAAGTTGTGGGAATAATTGCATTGTAAAAATGTTGTGTTTTTAGTTGTTGGACAAATCTGTGTGTTTTTGATCATTAAATTAATCCTCGATAGTATAGTGGTCAGTATCTCCGCCTGTCACGTGGAAGGCCCGGGTTCGATTCCCGGTCGGGGAGTATTTTTTTTCATTTCAATCAACTTGATTTATTTTAAATGAGTTGAAAATAACTAAGTCGACAGTGATTATATTTTTCGTGGGCAAAACATTTCTTATTAAATGCAATATATTGATGATACGGTAATTGAAAAGCAAAAATCGAATTTTACTCAGTACCGGTATTCTATGAAAGTTAAATGAATAAATGTGTTGAAAATTTACTAAAAATCAAATAAATCATCTATTTGAAATTTGCAATTTAAAAATTTCTAAATATAAAAATTTCTAATTTTTAAATTAATTAAACTTGGCAATTTGATTGTTGAAAAACATATAATTGAATAAAGTTGTGGGAATAATTGCATTGTAAAAATGTTGTGTTTTTAGTTGTTGGACAAATCTGTGTGTTTTTGATCATTAAATTAATCCTCGATAGTATAGTGGTCAGTATCTCCGCCTGTCACGTGGAAGGCCCGGGTTCGATTCCCGGTCGGGGAGTATTTTTTTCATTTCAATCAACTTGATTTATTTTAAATGAGTTGAAAATAACTAAGTCGACAGTGATTATATTTTTCGTGGGCAAAACATTTCTTATTAAATGCAATATATTGATGATACGGTAATTGAAAAGCAAAAATCGAATTTTACTCAGTACCGGTATTCTATGAAAGTTAAATGAATAAATGTGTTGAAAATTTACTAAAAATCAAATAAATCATCTATTTGAAATTTGCAATTTAAAAATTTCTAAATATAAAATTTCTAATTTTTAAATTAATTAAACTTGGCAATTTGATTGTTGAAAAACATATAATTGAATAAAGTTGTGGGAATAATTGCATTGTAAAAATGTTGTGTTTTTAGTTGTTGGACAAATCTGTGTGTTTTTGATCATTAAATTAATCCTCGATAGTATAGTGGTCAGTATCTCCGCCTGTCACGTGGAAGGCCCGGGTTCGATTCCCGGTCGGGGAGTATTTTTTTTCATTTCAATCAACTTGATTTATTTTAAATGAGTTGAAAATAACTAAGTCGACAGTGATTATATTTTTCGTGGGCAAAACATTTCTTATTAAATGCAATATATTGATGATACGGTAATTGAAAAGCAAAAATCGAATTTTACTCAGTACCGGTATTCTATGAAAGTTAAATGAATAAATGTGTTGAAAATTTACTAAAAATCAAATAAATCATCTATTTGAAATTTGCAATTTAAAAATTTCTAAATATAAAAATTTCTAATTTTTAAATTAATTAAACTTGGCAATTTGATTGTTGAAAAACATATAATTGAATAAAGTTGTGGGAATAATTGCATTGTAAAAATGTTGTGTTTTTAGTTGTTGGACAAATCTGTGTGTTTTTGATCATTAAATTAATCCTCGATAGTATAGTGGTCAGTATCTCCGCCTGTCACGTGGAAGGCCCGGTTCGATTCCCGGTCGGGGAGTATTTTTTTTCATTTCAATCAACTTGATTTATTTTAAATGAGTTGAAAATAACTAAGTCGACAGTGATTATATTTTTCGTGGGCAAAACATTTCTTATTAAATGCAATATATTGATGATACGGTAATTGAAAAGCAAAAATCGAATTTTACTCAGTACCGGTATTCTATGAAAGTTAAATGAATAAATGTGTTGAAAATTTACTAAAAATCAAATAAATCATCTATTTGAAATTTGCAATTTAAAAATTTCTAAATATAAAATTTCTAATTTTTAAATTAATTAAACTTGGCAATTTGATTGTTGAAAAACATATAATTGAATAAAGTTGTGGGAATAATTGCATTGTAAAAATGTTGTGTTTTTAGTTGTTGGACAAATCTGTGTGTTTTTGATCATTAAATTAATCCTCGATAGTATAGTGGTCAGTATCTCCGCCTGTCACGTGGAAGGCCCGGGTTCGATTCCCGGTCGGGGAGTATTTTTTTTCATTTCAATCAACTTGATTTATTTTAAATGAGTTGAAAATAACTAAGTCGACAGTGATTATATTTTTCGTGGGCAAAACATTTCTTATTAAATGCAATATATTGATGATACGGTAATTGAAAAGCAAAAATCGAATTTTACTCAGTACCGGTATTCTATGAAAGTTAAATGAATAAATGTGTTGAAAATTTACTAAAAATCAAATAAATCATCTATTTGAAATTTGCAATTTAAAAATTTCTAAATATAAAAATTTCTAATTTTTAAATTAATTAAACTTGGCAATTTGATTGTTGAAAAACATATAATTGAATAAAGTTGTGGGAATAATTGCATTGTAAAAATGTTGTGTTTTTAGTTGTTGGACAAATCTGTGTGTTTTTGATCATTAAATTAATCCTCGATAGTATAGTGGTCAGTATCTCCGCCTGTCACGTGGAAGGCCCGGGTTCGATTCCCGGTCGGGGAGTATTTTTTTTCATTTCAATCAACTTGATTTATTTTAAATGAGTTGAAAATAACTAAGTCGACAGTGATTATATTTTTCGTGGGCAAAACATTTCTTATTAAATGCAATATATTGATGATACGGTAATTGAAAAGCAAAAATCGAATTTTACTCAGTACCGGTATTCTATGAAAGTTAAATGAATAAATGTGTTGAAAATTTACTAAAAATCAAATAAATCATCTATTTGAAATTTGCAATTTAAAAATTTCTAAATATAAAATTTCTAATTTTTAAATTAATTAAACTTGGCAATTTGATTGTTGAAAAACATATAATTGAATAAAGTTGTGGGAATAATTGCATTGTAAAAATGTTGTGTTTTTAGTTGTTGGACAAATCTGTGTGTTTTTGATCATTAAATTAATCCTCGATAGTATAGTGGTCAGTATCTCCGCCTGTCACGTGGAAGGCCCGGGTTCGATTCCCGGTCGGGAGTATTTTTTTTCATTTCAATCAACTTGATTATTTTAAATGAGTTGAAAATAACTAAGTCGACAGTGATTATATTTTTCGTGGGCAAAACATTTCTTATTAAATGCAATATATTGATGATACGGTAATTGAAAAGCAAAAATCGAATTTTACTCAGTACCGGTATTCTATGAAAGTTAAATGAATAAATGTGTTGAAAATTTACTAAAAATCAAATAAATCATCTATTTGAAATTTGCAATTTAAAAATTTCTAAATATAAAAATTTCTAATTTTTAAATTAATTAAACTTGGCAATTTGATTGTTGAAAAACATATAATTGAATAAAGTTGTGGGAATAATTGCATTGTAAAAATGTTGTGTTTTTAGTTGTTGGACAAATCTGTGTGTTTTTGATCATTAAATTAATCCTCGATAGTATAGTGGTCAGTATCTCCGCCTGTCACGTGGAAGGCCCGGGTTCGATTCCCGGTCGGGGAGTATTTTTTTTCATTTCAATCAACTTGATTTATTTTAAATGAGTTGAAAATAACTAAGTCGACAGTGATTATATTTTTCGTGGGCAAAAACATTTCTTATTAAATGCAATATATTGATGATACGGTAATTGAAAAGCAAAAATCGAATTTTACTCAGTACCGGTATTCTATGAAAGTTAAATGAATAAATGTGTTGAAAATTTACTAAAAATCAAATAAATCATCTATTTGAAATTTGCAATTTAAAAATTTCTAAATATAAAAATTTCTAATTTTTAAATTAATTAAACTTGGCAATTTGATTGTTGAAAAACATATAATTGAATAAAGTTGTGGGAATAATTGCATTGTAAAAATGTTGTGTTTTTAGTTGTTGGACAAATCTGTGTGTTTTTGATCATTAAATTAATCCTCGATAGTATAGTGGTCAGTATCTCCGCCTGTCACGTGGAAGGCCCGGGTTCGATTCCCGGTCGGGGAGTATTTTTTTTCATTTCAATCAACTTGATTTATTTTAAATGAGTTGAAAATAACTAAGTCGACAGTGATTATATTTTTCGTGGGCAAAACATTTCTTATTAAATGCAATATATTGATGATACGGTAATTGAAAAGCAAAAATCGAATTTTACTCAGTACCGGTATTCTATGAAAGTTAAATGAATAAATGTGTTGAAAATTTACTAAAAATCAAATAAATCATCTATTTGAAATTTGCAATTTAAAAATTTCTAAATATAAAAATTTCTAATTTTTAAATTAATTAAACTTGGCAATTTGATTGTTGAAAAACATATAATTGAATAAAGTTGTGGGAATAATTGCATTGTAAAAATGTTGTGTTTTTAGTTGTTGGACAAATCTGTGTGTTTTTGATCATTAAATTAATCCTCGATAGTATAGTGGTCAGTATCTCCGCCTGTCACGTGGAAGGCCCGGGTTCGATTCCCGGTCGGGGAGTATTTTTTTTCATTTCAATCAACTTGATTTATTTTAAATGAGTTGAAAATAACTAAGTCGACAGTGATTATATTTTTCGTGGGCAAAACATTTCTTATTAAATGCAATATATTGATGATACGGTAATTGAAAAGCAAAAATCGAATTTTACTCAGGTATTCTATGAAAGTTAAATGAATAAATGTGTTGAAAATTTACTAAAAATCAAATAAATCATCTATTTGAAATTTGCAATTTAAAAATTTCTAAATATAAAAATTTCTAATTTTTAAATTAATTAAACTTGGCAATTTGATTGTTGAAAAACATATAATTGAATAAAGTTGTGGGAATATTGCATTGTAAAAATGTTGTGTTTTTAGTTGTTGGACAAATCTGTGTGTTTTTGATCATTAAATTAATCCTCGATAGTATAGTGGTCAGTATCTCCGCCTGTCACGTGGAAGGCCCGGGTTCGATTCCCGGTCGGGGAGTATTTTTTTTCATTTCAATCAACTTGATTTATTTTAAATGAGTTGAAAATAACTAAGTCGACAGTGATTATATTTTTCGTGGGCAAAACATTTCTTATTAAATGCAATATATTGATGATACGGTAATTGAAAAGCAAAAATCGAATTTTACTCAGTACCGGTATTCTATGAAAGTTAAATGAATAAATGTGTTGAAAATTTACTAAAAATCAAATAAATCATCTATTTGAAATTTGCAATTTAAAAATTTCTAAATATAAAATTTCTAATTTTTAAATTAATTAAACTTGGCAATTTGATTGTTGAAAAACATATAATTGAATAAAGTTGTGGGAATAATTGCATTGTAAAAATGTTGTGTTTTTAGTTGTTGGACAAATCTGTGTGTTTTTGATCATTAAATTAATCCTCGATAGTATAGTGGTCAGTATCTCCGCCTGTCACGTGGAAGGCCCGGGTTCGATTCCCGGTCGGGGAGTATTTTTTTTCATTTCAATCAACTTGATTTATTTTAAATGAGTTGAAAATAACTAAGTCGACAGTGATTATATTTTTCGTGGGCAAAACATTTCTTATTAAATGCAATATATTGATGATACGGTAATTGAAAAGCAAAAATCGAATTTTACTCAGTACTATGAAAGTTAAATGAATAAATGTGTTGAAAATTTACTAAAAATCAAATAAATCATCTATTTGAAATTTGCAATTTAAAAATTTCTAAATATAAAAAATTTCTAATTTTAAATTAATTAAACTTGGCAATTTGATTGTTGAAAAACATATAATTGAATAAAGTTGTGGGAATAATTGCATTGTAAAAATGTTGTGTTTTTAGTTGTTGGACAAATCTGTGTGTTTTTGATCATTAAATTAATCCTCGATAGTATAGTGGTCAGTATCTCCGCCTGTCACGTGGAAGGCCCGGGTTCGATTCCCGGTCGGGGAGTATTTTTTTCATTTCAATCAACTTGATTTATTTTAAATGAGTTGAAAATAACTAAGTCGACAGTGATTATATTTTTCGTGGGCAAAACATTTCTTATTAAATGCAATATATTGATGATACGGTAATTGAAAAGCAAAAATCGAATTTTACTCAGTACCGGTATTCTATGAAAGTTAAATGAATAAATGTGTTGAAAATTTACTAAAAATCAAATAAATCATCTATTTGAAATTTGCAATTTAAAAATTTCTAAATATAAAAATTTCTAATTTTTAAATTAATTAAACTTGGCAATTTGATTGTTGAAAAACATATAATTGAATAAAGTTGTGGGAATAATTGCATTGTAAAAATGTTGTGTTTTTAGTTGTTGGACAAATCTGTGTGTTTTTGATCATTAAATTAATCCTCGATAGTATAGTGGTCAGTATCTCCGCCTGTCACGTGGAAGGCCCGGGTTCGATTCCCGGTCGGGGAGTATTTTTTTTCATTTCAATCAACTTGATTTATTTTAAATGAGTTGAAAATAACTAAGTCGACAGTGATTATATTTTTCGTGGGCAAAACATTTCTTATTAAATGCAATATATTGATGATACGGTAATTGAAAAGCAAAAATCGAATTTTACTCAGTACCGGTATTCTATGAAAGTTAAATGAATAAATGTGTTGAAAATTTACTAAAAATCAAATAAATCATCTATTTGAAATTTGCAATTTAAAAATTTCTAAATATAAAAATTTCTAATTTTTAAATTAATTAAACTTGGCAATTTGATTGTTGAAAAACATATAATTGAATAAAGTTGTGGAATAATTGCATTGTAAAAATGTTGTGTTTTTAGTTGTTGGACAAATCTGTGTGTTTTTGATCATTAAATTAATCCTCGATAGTATAGTGGTCAGTATCTCCGCCTGTCACGTGGAAGGCCCGGGTTCGATTCCCGGTCGGGGAGTATTTTTTTTCATTTCAATCAACTTGATTTATTTTAAATGAGTTGAAAATAACTAAGTCGACAGTGATTATATTTTTCGTGGGCAAAACATTTCTTATTAAATGCAATATATTGATGATACGGTAATTGAAAAGCAAAAATCGAATTTTACTCAGTACCGGTATTCTATGAAAGTTAAATGAATAAATGTGTTGAAAATTTACTAAAAATCAAATAAATCATCTATTTGAAATTTGCAATTTAAAAATTTCTAAATATAAAATTTCTAATTTTTAAATTAATTAAACTTGGCAATTTGATTGTTGAAAAACATATAATTGAATAAAGTTGTGGGAATAATTGCATTGTAAAAATGTTGTGTTTTTAGTTGTTGGACAAATCTGTGTGTTTTTGATCATTAAATTAATCCTCGATAGTATAGTGGTCAGTATCTCCGCCTGTCACGTGGAAGGCCCGGGTTCGATTCCCGGTCGGGGAGTATTTTTTTTCATTTCAATCAACTTGATTTATTTTAAATGAGTTGAAAATAACTAAGTCGACAGTGATTATATTTTTCGTGGGCAAAACATTTCTTATTAAATGCAATATATTGATGATACGGTAATTGAAAAGCAAAAATCGAATTTTACTCAGTACCGGTATTCTATGAAAGTTAAATGAATAAATGTGTTGAAAATTTACTAAAAATCAAATAAATCATCTATTTGAAATTTGCAATTTAAAAATTTCTAAATATAAAAATTTCTAATTTTTAAATTAATTAAACTTGGCAATTTGATTGTTGAAAAAAATATAATTGAATAAAGTTGTGGGAATAATTGCATTGTAAAAATGTTGTGTTTTTAGTTGTTGGACAAATCTGTGTGTTTTTGATCATTAAATTAATCCTCGATAGTATAGTGGTCAGTATCTCCGCCTGTCACGTGGAAGGCCCGGGTTCGATTCCCGGTCGGGGAGTATTTTTTTTCATTTCAATCAACTTGATTTATTTTAAATGAGTTGAAAATAACTAAGTCGACAGTGATTATATTTTTCGTGGGCAAAACATTTCTTATTAAATGCAATATATTGATGATACGGTAATTGAAAAGCAAAAATCGAATTTTACTCAGTACCGGTATTCTATGAAAGTTAAATGAATAAATGTGTTGAAAATTACTAAAAATCAAATAAATCATCTATTTGAAATTTGCAATTTAAAAATTTCTAAATATAAAAATTTCTAATTTTTAAATTAATTAAACTTGGCAATTTGATTGTTGAAAAACATATAATTGAATAAAGTTGTGGGAATAATTGCATTGTAAAAATGTTGTGTTTTTTAGTTGTTGGACAAATCTGTGTGTTTTTGATCATTAAATTAATCCTCGATAGTATAGTGGTCAGTATCTCCGCCTGTCACGTGGAAGGCCCGGGTTCGATTCCCGGTCGGGGAGTATTTTTTTTCATTTCAATCAACTTGATTTATTTTAAATGAGTTGAAAATAACTAAGTCGACAGTGATTATATTTTTCGTGGGCAAAACATTTCTTATTAAATGCAATATATTGATGATACGGTAATTGAAAAGCAAAAATCGAATTTTACTCAGTACCGGTATTCTATGAAAGTTAAATGAATAAATGTGTTGAAAATTTACTAAAAATCAAATAAATCATCTATTTGAAATTTGCAATTTAAAAATTTCTAAATATAAAAATTTCTAATTTTTAAATTAATTAAACTTGGCAATTTGATTGTTGAAAAACATATAATTGAATAAAGTTGTGGAATAATTGCATTGTAAAAATGTTGTGTTTTTAGTTGTTGGACAAATCTGTGTGTTTTTGATCATTAAATTAATCCTCGATAGTATAGTGGTCAGTATCTCCGCCTGTCACGTGGAAGGCCCGGGTTCGATTCCCGGTCGGGGAGTATTTTTTTTCATTTCAATCAACTTGATTTATTTTAAATGAGTTGAAAATAACTAAGTCGACAGTGATTATATTTTTCGTGGGCAAAACATTTCTTATTAAATGCAATATATTGATGATACGGTAATTGAAAAGCAAAAATCGAATTTTACTCACCGGTATTCTATGAAAGTTAAATGAATAAATGTGTTGAAAATTTACTAAAAATCAAATAAATCATCTATTTGAAATTTGCAATTTAAAAATTTCTAAATATAAAAATTTCTAATTTTTAAATTAATTAAACTTGGCAATTTGATTGTTGAAAAACATATAATTGAATAAAGTTGTGGGAATAATTGCATTGTAAAAATGTTGTGTTTTTAGTTGTTGGACAAATCTGTGTGTTTTTGATCATTAAATTAATCCTCGATAGTATAGTGGTCAGTATCTCCGCCTGTCACGTGGAAGGCCCGGGTTCGATTCCCGGTCGGGGAGTATTTTTTTTCATTTCAATCAACTTGATTTATTTTAAATGAGTTGAAAATAACTAAGTCGACAGTGATTATATTTTCGTGGGCAAAACATTTCTTATTAAATGCAATATATGATACGGTAATTGAAAAGCAAAAATCGAATTTTACTCAGTACCGGTATTCTATGAAAGTTAAATGAATAAATGTGTGAAAATTTACTAAAATCAAATAAATCATCTATTTGAAATTTGCAATTTAAAAATTCTAAATTAAAAATTTCTAATTTTTAAATTAATTAAACTTGGCAATTTGATTGTTGAAAAACATATAATTGAATAAAGTTGTGGGAATAATTGCATTGTAAAAATGTTGTGTTTTTAGTTGTTGGACAAATCTGTTGTTTTTGATCATTAAATTAATCCTCGATAGTATAGTGGTCAGTATCTCCGCCTGTCACGTGGAAGGCCCGGGTTCGATTCCCGGTCGGGGAGTATTTTTTTTCATTTCAATCAACTTGATTTATTTTAAATGAGTTGAAAATAACTAAGTCGACAGTGATTATATTTTTCGTGGGCAAAACATTTCTTATTAAATGCAATATATTGATGATACGGTAATTGAAAAGCAAAAATCGAATTTTACTCAGTACCGGTATTCTATGAAAGTTAAATGAATAAATGTGTTGAAAATTTACTAAAAATCAAATAAATCATCTATTTGAAATTTGCAATTTAAAATTTCTAAATATAAAAATTTTCTAATTTTTAAATTAATTAAACTTGGCAATTTGATTGTTGAAAAACATATAATTGAATAAAGTTGTGGGAATAATTGCATTGTAAAAAGTTGTGTTTTT
>JACMZG010000633.1:0-16303 GCA_018340805.1 Microvelia longipes
CTGTTATCACGACGATAGTTGATAGAATGGAATAATAAAAATATTAGTTGTGAAGAAATATTTGTTTATTTGAAATTGAAAATGTGTAAAATTTGAAATCATATTGAAATGGCAAAATTGAAATTGATATTAAAATGAATAATTTCTATTGTAATATTATTGAATGATTACGATAAATGTTATGAATGAGATTTGAAATGGTTTTTAATTAGTGATTATAAGATTATAAGTAAAAAGAAGCATTTAAAATGACCGGTGATGCTCAGTTGGTAGAGCGGAGGATGTAGTGGTTAGCAGTGATCCTTAGGTCGGTGGTTCAAATCCGCCTCACCGGAATTTTTTGAAATTTCAAAATATCACTGTTTCACGACGATGTTGATAGAATGATGAAAAAAATATTAGTAATGGTGAAGAAATATTTTTTTTTGAAATTTGAAAAATGTGTAAAATTTGAAAATCAATATTGAAATGGCAAAATTGAAATTGATATTAAAAAAATGATATTTCTATTGTAATTTATTGAATGGAATTACGATAAATGTTAATGAATGAAAATGGTTTACATATTTCAACAAAGTTTCGTGGAGTATAGATTGATTATTCCAATTATCGTAAAGAAATTTTAAAGATTATCACGACGATGTTGATAGAAATGATGAAAAAAATATTAGTAATGGTGAAGAAATATTTATTTATTTGAAATTTGAAAAATGTGTAAAATTTTGAAAATCAATATTGAAATGGCAAAATTGAAATTGATATTAAAAAAATGAATATTTCTATTGTAATTTATTGAATGGAATAACGATAAATGTTATGAATGAGATTTGAAATGGTTAATTAGTGATTATAAGATGTAAGTAAAGCATTTAAAATGACGGTGATAGTTCATTGTAGAGCGGAGATGTAGGGTTCAACTTAGGTCGTGGTTCAAAAGGCATTTTTGAAATTTCAAAATATATGTTCACGACGATGTTGATAGAAATGATGAAAAAAATATTAGTAATGGTGAAGATTTTATTTATTTGAAATTTGAAAAAATGTGTAAATTTGACAATCAATATTGAAATGGCAAAATTGAAATTGATATTAAAAAATGAATATTTTCTATTGTAATTTATTGAATGGAATTACGATAAATGTTATGAATGAAAAGTTTAATTATCTTAAAACGAAGCATTTAAAAGTGATAGCGGAGTTGGTAGTGTAGTTCAGTGATCTTAGGTCGGTGGTTCAAATCCGCCTCACCGAATTTTTTGAAAAAATATCACTGTTATCACGACGATGTTGATAGAAATGATGAAAAAAATATTAGTAATGGTGAAAATATTTATTTATTTGAAATTTGAAAAAATGGTGTAAAAATTTGAAATCAATATTGAATGGCAATTGAAATTGATATTAAAAATGAATATTTCTATTGTAATTTATTGAATGGAATTACGATAAATGTTATGAATGATTTGAAATGGTTTTTAATTAGTGATTATAAGATGTAAGTAAAGAAGCATTTAAAATGACCGGTGATAGCTGTTGGTAGAGCGGAGGACTGTAGTGGTTAGCAGTGATCCTTAGGTCGGTGGTTCAATCCGCCTCACCGGAATTTTTTTGAAATTTCAAAATATCACTGTTATCACGACGATGTTGATAGAAATGATGAAAAAATATTAGTAATGGTGAAGAATATTTATTTATTGAAATTTGAAAAAATGTGTAAAATTTGAAAATCAATATTGAAATGGCAAAATTGAAATTGATATTAAAAAATGATATTTCTATTGTAATTTTTGAATGGAATTACGATAAATGTTTATGAATGAACCAGTTTACATATCAACAGTTTCGTGGAAGCGTATATTATTCTCAACAATCGCCTAAAAGAAATTTTCAAATTATTTATCACGATGTTGATTAGAAATGATGAAAAAATATTAGTAATGGTGAAGAAATATTTATTATTTGAAATTTGAAAAAATGTGTAAATTTTGAAAATCAATATTGAAATGGCAAATTGAAATTGATATAAAAAATGAATATTTCTATTGTAATTTATTGAATGGAATTACGATAAATGTTATGAATGAGATTTGAAATGGTTTTTTAATTAGTGATTATAAGATGTAAGTAAAACGAAGCATTTAAATGACGGTGATAGCTCAGTTGGTAGAGCGGAGGACTGTAGTGGTTAGCAGTGATCCTTAGGTCGGTGGTTCAAATCCGCCTCACCGGAATTTTTTTGAAATTTCAAAATTCACTGTTATCACGACGATGTTGATAGAAATGATGAAAAAAATATTAGTAATGGTGAAGAAATATTTATTTATTGAAATTTGAAAAATGTGTAAAATTTGAAAATCAATATTGAAATGGCAAAATTGAAATTGATATTAAAATGAATATTTCTATTGTAATTTATTGAATGGAATTACGATAAATTGTTATGAATGAACAAGTTCATATTTCAAACAAGTTTGTGGAACGTATATTCTTACTTCCAACTTCGTAAAGAAATTTTAAAGATAATTCACGATGTTGATAGAAATGATGAAAAAAATATTAGTAATGGTGAAGAAATATTTATTTATTTGAAATTTGAAAAAATGTGTAAAATTTGAAAATCAATATGAAATGGCAAAATTGAAATTGATATTAAAAAAATGAATATTTCTATTGTAATTTATTGAATGGAATTACGATAAATGTTATGAATGAGATTTGAAATGGTTTTTAATTAGTGATTATAAGATGTAAGTAAACGAAGCATTTAAAATGACCGGGTGATAGCTCAGTTGGTAGAGCGGAGGACTGTAGTGGTTAGCAGTGATCCTTAGGTCGGTGGTTCAAATCCGCCTCACCCGGAATTTTTTTGAAATTTCAAATATCACTGTTATCACGACGATGTTGATAGAAATGATGAAAAAAATATTAGTAATGGTGAAGAAATATTTATTTATTTGAAATTTGAAAAATTGTAAAATTTGAAAATCAATATTGAAATGGCAAAATTGAAATTGATATTAAAAAAATGAATATTTCTATTGTAATTTATTGAATGGAATTACGATAAATGTTATGATGAAATGTTTACAATATTTCAACAAAGTTTCTGTGGAACGTAGTGGTTATTACGGTTTCAACTATCCGTAAAAATTTTAAGATTATCACGATGTTGATAGAAATGATGAAAAAAATATTAGTAATGGTGAAGAAATATTTATTTATTTGAAATTTGAAAAAATGTGTAAATTTGAAAATCAATATTGAAATGGCAAAATTGAAATTGATATTAAAAAAATGAATATTTCTATTGTAATTTATTGAATGGAATTACGATAAATGTTATGAATGAGATTTGAAATGGTTTTTAATTAGTGATTATAAGATGTAAGTAAAACGAAGCATTTAAAATGACCGGTGATAGCTCAGTTGGTAGAGCGGAGGTGTAGTGGTTAGCAGTGATCCTTAGGTCGGTGGTTCAAATCCGCCTCACCGGAATTTTTTTGAAATTTCAAAATATCACTGTTATCACGACGATGTTGATAGAAATGATGAAAAAAATATTAGTAATGGTGAAGAAATATTTATTTATTTGAAATTTGAAAAATGTGTAAAATTTGAAAATCAATATTGAAATGGCAAAATTGAAATTGATATTAAAAAATGAATATTTCTATTGTAATTTATTGAATGGAATTACGAAATGTTATGAATGAGATTTGAAATGGTTTTTAATTAGTGATTATAAGATGTAAGTAAAAACGAAGCATTTAAAATGACCGGTGATAGCTCAGTTGGTAGAGCGGAGGACTGTGTGGTTAGCAGTGATCCTTAGGTCGGTGGTTCAAATCCGCCTCACCGGAATTTTTTTGAAATTTCAAAAATATCACTGTTATCACGACGATGTTGATAGAAATGATGAAAAAAATTAGTAATGGTGAAGAAATATTTATTTATTTGAAATTTGAAAATGTGTAAAATTTGAAATCAATATTGAAATGGCAAAATTGAAATTGATATTAAAAAAATGAATATTTCTATTGTAATTTATTGAATGGAATTACGATAAATGTTATGAATGAGATTTGAAATGGTTTTTAATTAGTGATTATAAGATGTAAGTAAAACGAAGCATTTAAAATGACCGGTGATAGCTCAGTTGGTAGAGCGGAGGACTGTAGTGGTTAGCAGTGATCCTTAGGTCGGTGGTTCAAATCCGCCTCACCGGAATTTTTTTGAAATTTCAAAATATCACTGTTATCACGACGATGTTGATAGAAATGATGAAAAAAATATTAGTAATGGTGAAGAAATATTTGTTTATTTGAAATTTGAAAAATGTGTAAAATTTGAAAATCAATATTGAAATGGCAAAATTGAAATTGATATTAAAAAAATGAATATTTCTATTGTAATTTATTGAATGGAATTACGATAAATGTTATGAATGATTTAATATTTAACAAAGAACGTGTAAAGAATTTTAAAGCACGATGTTGATAGAAATGATGAAAAAATATTAGTAATGGTGAAGAAATATTTATTTATTTGAAATTTGAAAAAAATGTGTAAAATTTGAAAATCAATATTGAAATGGCAAAATTGAAATTGATATTAAAAAAATGAATATTTCTATTGTAATTTATTGAATGGAATTACGATAAATGTTATGAATGAGATTTGAAATGGTTTTTAATTAGTGATTATAATGTAAGTAAACGAAAGCATTTAAAATGACCGGTGATAGCTCAGTTGGTAGAGCGGAGGACTGTAGTGGTTAGCAGTGATCCTTAGGTCGGTGGTTCAAATCCGCCTCACCGGAATTTTTTTGAAATTTCAAAATATCACTGTTATCACGAACGATGTTGATAGAAATGATGAAAAAAATTTAGTAATGGTGAAGAAATATTTATTTATTTGAAATTTGAAAAATGTGTAAAATTTGAAAATCAATATTGAAATGGCAAATTGAAATTGATATTAAAAAAATGAATATTTCTATTGTAATTTATTGAATGGAATTACGATAAATGTTGAATGAGATTTGAAATGGTTTTAATTAGTGATTATAAGATGTAAGTAAACGAAGCATTTAAAATGACCGGTGATAGCTCAGTTGGTAGAGCGGAGGACTGTAGTGGTTAGCAGTGATCCTTAGGTCGGTGGTTCAAATCCGCCTCACCGGAATTTTTTTGAAATTTCAAAATATCACTGTTATCACGACGATGTTGATAGAAATGATGAAAAAATATTAGTAATGGTGAAGAAATATTTATTTGAAATTTGAAAAAATGTGTAAAATTTGAAAATCAATATTGAAATGGCAAAATTGAAATTGATATTAAAAAAATGAATATTTCTATTGTAATTTATTGAATGGAATTACGATAAATGTTATGAATGAGATTTGAAATGGTTTTTAATTAGTGATTATAAGATGTAAGTAAAACGAAGCATTTAAAATGACCGGTGATAGCTCAGTTGGTAGAGCGGAGGACTGTGGTTAGCAGTGATCCTTAGGTCGGTGGTTCAAATCCGCCTCACCGGAATTTTTTTGAAATTTCAAAATATCACTGTTATCACGACGATGTTGATAGAAATGATGAAAAAATATTAGTAATGGTGAAGAAATATTTATTTATTTGAAATTTGAAAAAATGTGTAAAATTGAAAATCAATATTGAAATGGCAAAATTGAAATTGATATTAAAAAATGAATATTTCTATTGTAATTTATTGAATGGAATTACGATAAATGTTATGAATGAAAAATTAGAAGCGGAGGACTGTGTCAAATGAAATTTCAAAATATCACTGTCACGACGATGTTGATAGAAATGATGAAAAAAATATTAGTAATGGTGAAGAAATATTTATTTATTTGAAATTTGAAAAATGTGTAAAATTTGAAAATCAATATTGAAATGGCAAAATTGAAATTGATATTAAAAAAATGAATATTTCTATTGTAATTTATTGAATGGAATTACGATAAATGTTATGAATGAGATTTGAAATGGTTTTTAATTAGTGATTATAAGATGTAAGTAAAACGAAGCATTTAAAATGACCGGTGATAGCTCAGTTGGTAGCGGAGGACTGTAGTGGTTAGCAGTGATCCTTAGGTCGGTGGTTCAAATCCGCCTCACCGGAATTTTTTTGAAATTTCAAAATATCACTGTTATCACGACGATGTTGATAAAATGATGAAAAAATATTAGTAATGGTGAAGAAATATTTATTTATTTGAAATTTGAAAAAATGTGTAAAATTTGAAAATCAATATTGAAATGGCAAAATTGAAATTGATATTAAAAAAATGAATATTTCTATTGTAATTTATTGAATGGAATTACGATAAATGTTATGAATGAAAAGTTTTAATATTTCGAAGCAAAAATTTCAGTTGGTAGAGCGGAGGATGTAGTTAGCAGTGATCCAAATCCGTAAAGAAATTTTAAAATATCACTGTCACGATGTTGATAGAAATGATGAAAAAAATATTAGTAATGGTGAAGAAATATTTATTTATTTGAAATTTGAAAAAATGTGTAAAATTTGAAAATCAATATTGAAATGGCAAAATTGAAATTGATATTAAAAAAATGAATATTTCTATTGTAATTTATTGAATGGAATTACGATAAATGTTATGAATGAGATTTGAAATGGTTTTTAATTAGTGATTATAAGATGTAAGTAAAACGAAGCATTTAAAATGACCGGTGATAGCTCAGTTGGTAGAGCGGAGGACTGTAGTGGTTAGCAGTGATCCTTAGGTCGGTGGTTCAAATCCGCCTCACCGGAATTTTTTTGAAATTTCAAAATATCACTGTTATCACGACGATGTTGATAGAAATGATGAAAAAAATATTAGTAATGGTGAAGAAATATTTATTTATTTGAAATTTGAAAAATGTGTAAAATTTGAAAATCAATATTGAAATGGCAAAATTGAAATTGATATTAAAAAAATGAATATTTCTATTGTAATTTATTGAATGGAATTACGATAAATGTTATGAATGAGATTTGAAATGGTTTTTAATTATGATTATAACGAAGCATTTAAATGATAGCTCATAGCTGTAGTGGTAGCAGTGATCCTTATCGCCTCAAAGAAATTTAAAATATCACTGTTATCACGATGTTGATAGAAATGATGAAAAAAATATTAGTAATGGTGAAGAAATATTTATTTATTTGAAATTTGAAAAATGTGTAAAATTTGAAAATCAATATTGAAATGGCAAAATTGAAATTGATATTAAAAAAATGAATATTTCTATTGTAATTTATTGAATGGAATTACGATAAATGTTATGAATGAGATTTGAAATGGTTTTTAATTAGTGATTATAAGATGTAAGTAAAACGAAGCATTTAAAATGACCGGTGATAGCTCAGTTGGTAGAGCGGAGGACTGTAGTGGTTAGCAGTGATCCTTAGGTCGGTGGTTCAAATCCGCCTCACCGGAATTTTTTTGAAATTTCAAAATATCACTGTTATCACGACGATGTTGATAGAAATGATGAAAAAAATATTAGTAATGGTGAAGAAATATTTTTTATTTGAAATTTGAAAAATGTGTAAAATTTGAAAATCAATATTGAAATGGCAAAATTGAAATTGATATTAAAAAATGAATATTTCTATTGTAATTTATTGAATGGAATTACGATAAATGTTATGAATGAGATTTGAAATGGTTTTTAATTAGTGATTATAAGATGTAAGTAAAACGAAGCATTTAAAATGACCGGTGATAGCTCAGTTGGTAGAGCGGAGGACTGTAGTGGTTAGCAGTGATCCTTAGGTCGGTGGTTCAAATCCGCCTCACCGGAATTTTTTTGAAATTTCAAAATATCACTGTTATCACGACGATGTTGATAGAAATGATGAAAAAAATATTAGTAATGGTGAAGAAATATTTATTATTTGAAATTTGAAAAAATGTGTAAAATTTGAAAATCAATATTGAAATGGCAAAATTGAAATTGATATTAAAAAAATGAATATTTCTATTGTAATTTATTGAATGGAATTACGATAAATGTTATGAATGAGATTGAAAGGTTTTTAATGAACTGTGGAAAAATTTTTAAATTACTGTCACGATGTTGATAGAAATGATGAAAAAAATATTAGTAATGGTGAAGAAATATTTATTTATTTGAAATTTGAAAAAATGTGTAAAATTTGAAAATCAATATTGAAATGGCAAAATTGAAATTGATATTAAAAAAATGAATATTTCTATTGTAATTTATTGAATGGAATTACGATAAATGTTATGAATGAGATTTGAAATGGTTTTTAATTAGTGATTATAAGATGTAAGTAAAACGAAGCATTTAAAATGACCGGTGATAGCTCAGTTGGTAGAGCGGAGGACTGTAGTGGTTAGCAGTGATCCTTAGGTCGGTGGTTCAAATCCGCCTCACCGGAATTTTTTTTGAAATTTCAAAATATCACTGTTATCACGACGATGTTGATAGAAATGAAAAAAAAATATTAGTAATGGTGAAGAAATATTTATTTATTTGAAATTTGAAAAATGTGTAAAATTTGAAAATCAATATTGAAATGGCAAAATTGAAATTGATATTAAAAAAATGAATATTTCTATTGTAATTTATTGAATGGAATTACGATAAATGTTATGAATGAGATTTGAAATGGTTTTTAATTAGTGATTATAAGATGCAAGTAAAACGAAGCATTTAAAATGACCGGTGATAGCTCAGTTGGTAGAGCGGAGGACTGTAGTGGTTAGCAGTGATCCTTAGGTCGGTGGTTCAAATCCGCCTCACCGGAATTTTTTTGAAATTTCAAAATATCACTGTTATCACGACGATGTTGATAGAAATGATGAAAAAATATTAGTAATGGTGAAGAAATATTTATTTATTTGAAATTTGAAAAAATGTGTAAAATTTGAAAATCAATATTGAAATGGCAAAATTGAAATTGATATTAAAAAAATGAATATTTCTATTGTAATTTATTGAATGGAATTACGATAAATGTTATGAATGAGATTTGAAATGGTTTTTAATTAGTGATTATAAGATGAAGTAAAACGAAGCATTTAAAATGACCGGTGATAGCTCAGTTGGTAGAGCGGGAGGACTGTAGTGGTTAGCAGTGATCCTTAGGTCGGTGGTTCAAATCCGCCTCACCGGAATTTTTTTGAAATTTCAAAATATCACTGTTATCACGACGATGTTGATAGAAATGATGAAAAAATATTAGTAATGGTGAAGAAATATTTATTTATTTGAAATTTGAAAAATGTGTAAAATTTGAAAATCAATATTGAAATGGCAAAATTGAAATTGATATTAAAAAAATGAATATTTCTATTGTAATTTATTGAATGGAATTACGATAAATGTTATGAATGAAAATTTGCAAATTTTGAGTCAAATCCGGAAATTTTTAAAATTATCACGACGGTTGATAGAAATGATGAAAAAAATATTAGTAATGGTGAAGAAATATTTATTTATTTGAAATTTGAAAAATGTGTAAAATTTGAAAATCAATATTGAAATGGCAAAATTGAAATTGATATTAAAAAATGAATATTTCTATTGTAATTTATTGAATGGAATTACGATAAATGTTATGAATGAGATTTGAAATGGTTTTTAATTAGTGATTATAAGATGTAAGTAAAACGAAGCATTTAAAATGACCGGTGATAGCTCAGTTGGTAGAGCGGAGGACTGTAGTGGTTAGCAGTGATCCTTAGGTCGGTGGTTCAAATCCGCCTCACCGGAATTTTTTTGAAATTTCAAAATATCACTGTTATCACGACGATGTTGATAGAAATGATGAAAAAAATATTAGTAATGGTGAAGAAATATTTATTTATTTGAAATTTGAAAAATGTGTAAAATTTGAAAATCAATATTGAAATGGCAAAATTGAAATTGATATTAAAAAAATGAATATTTCTATTGTAATTTATTGAATGGAATTACGATAAATGTTATGAATGAGATTTGAAATGGTTTTTAATTAGTGATTATAAGATGCAAGTAAAACGAAGCATTTAAAATGACCGGTGATAGCTCAGTTGGTAGAGCGGAGGACTGTAGTGGTTAGCAGTGATCCTTAGGTCGGTGGTTCAAATCCGCCTCACCGGAATTTTTTTGAAATTTCAAAATATCACTGTTATCACGACGATGTTGATAGAAATGATGAAAAAAATATTAGTAATGGTGAAGAAATATTTATTTATTTGAAATTTGAAAAAATGTGTAAAATTTGAAAATCAATATTGAAATGGCAAAATTGAAATTGATATTAAAAAAATGAATATTTCTATTGTAATTTATTGAATGGAATTACGATAAATGTTATGAATGAGATTTGAAATGGTTTTTAATTAGTGATTATAAGATGCAAGTAAAACGAAGCATTTAAAATGACCGGTGATAGCTCAGTTGGTAGAGCGGAGGACTGTAGTGGTTAGCAGTGATCCTTAGGTCGGTGGTTCAAATCCGCCTCACCGGAATTTTTTTGAAATTTCAAAATATCACTGTTATCACGACGATGTTGATAGAAATGATGAAAAAAATATTAGTAATGGTGAAGAAATATTTATTTATTTGAAATTTGAAAAATGTGTAAAATTTGAAAATCAATATTGAAATGGCAAAATTGAAATTGATATTAAAAAAATGAATATTTCTATTGTAATTTATTGAATGGAATTACGATAAATGTTATGAATGAGATTTGAAATGGTTTTTAATTAGTGATTATAAGATGCAAGTAAAACGAAGCATTTAAAATGACCGGTGATAGCTCAGTTGGTAGAGCGGAGGACTGTAGTGGTTAGCAGTGATCCTTAGGTCGGTGGTTCAAATCCGCCTCACCGGAATTTTTTTGAAATTTCAAAATATCACTGTTATCACGACGATGTTGATAGAAATGATGAAAAAAATATTAGTAATGGTGAAGAAATATTTATTTATTTGAAATTTGAAAAATGTGTAAAATTTGAAAATCAATATTGAAATGGCAAAATTGAAATTGATATTAAAAAAATGAATATTTCTATTGTAATTTATTGAATGGAATTACGATAAATGTTATGAATGAGATTTGAAATGGTTTTTAATTAGTGATTATAAGATGCAAGTAAAACGAAGCATTTAAAATGACCGGTGATAGCTCAGTTGGTAGAGCGGAGGACTGTAGTGGTTAGCAGTGATCCTTAGGTCGGTGGTTCAAATCCGCCTCACCGGAATTTTTTTGAAATTTCAAAATATCACTGTTATCACGACGATGTTGATAGAAATGATGAAAAAAATATTAGTAATGGTGAAGAAATATTTATTTATTTGAAATTTGAAAAATGTGTAAAATTTGAAAATCAATATTGAAATGGCAAAATTGAAATTGATATTAAAAAAATGAATATTTCTATTGTAATTTATTGAATGGAATTACGATAAATGTTATGAATGAGATTTGAAATGGTTTTTAATTAGTGATTATAAGATGCAAGTAAAACGAAGCATTTAAAATGACCGGTGATAGCTCAGTTGGTAGAGCGGAGGACTGTAGTGGTTAGCAGTGATCCTTAGGTCGGTGGTTCAAATCCGCCTCACCGGAATTTTTTTGAAATTTCAAAATATCACTGTTATCACGACGATGTTGATAGAAAAATGAAAAAAATATTAGTAATGGTGAAGAAATATTTATTTATTTGAAATTTGAAAAATGTGTAAAATTTGAAAATCAATATTGAAATGGCAAAATTGAAATTGATATTAAAAAAATGAATATTTCTATTGTAATTTATTGAATGGAATTACGATAAATGTTATGAATGAGATTTGAAATGGTTTTTAATTAGTGATTATAAGATGCAAGTAAAACGAAGCATTTAAAATGACCGGTGATAGCTCAGTTGGTAGAGCGGAGGACTGTAGTGGTTAGCAGTGATCCTTAGGTCGGTGGTTCAAATCCGCCTCACCGGAATTTTTTTGAAATTTCAAAATATCACTGTTATCACGACGATGTTGATAGAAATGATGAAAAAATATTAGTAATGGTGAAGAAATATTTATTTATTTGAAATTTGAAAAATGTGTAAAATTTGAAAATCAATATTGAAATGGCAAAATTGAAATTGATATTAAAAAAATGAATATTTCTATTGTAATTTATTGAATGGAATTACGATAAATGTTATGAATGAGATTTGAAATGGTTTTTAATTAGTGATTATAAGATGCAAGTAAAACGAAGCATTTAAAATGACCGGTGATAGCTCAGTTGGTAGAGCGGAGGACTGTAGTGGTTAGCAGTGATCCTTAGGTCGGTGGTTCAAATCCGCCTCACCGGAATTTTTTTGAAATTTCAAAATATCACTGTTATCACGACGATGTTGATAGAAATGATGAAAAAAATATTAGTAATGGTGAAGAAATATTTATTTATTTGAAATTTGAAAAATGTGTAAAATTTGAAAATCAATATTGAAATGGCAAAATTGAAATTGATATTAAAAAAATGAATATTTCTATTGTAATTTATTGAATGGAATTACGATAAATGTTATGAATGAGATTTGAAATGGTTTTTAATTAGTGATTATAAGATGCAAGTAAAACGAAGCATTTAAAATGACCGGTGATAGCTCAGTTGGTAGAGCGGAGGACTGTAGTGGTTAGCAGTGATCCTTAGGTCGGTGGTTCAAATCCGCCTCACCGGAATTTTTTTGAAATTTCAAAATATCACTGTTATCACGACGATGTTGATAGAAATGATGAAAAAATATTAGTAATGGTGAAGAAATATTTATTTATTTGAAATTTGAAAAATGTGTAAAATTTGAAAATCAATATTGAAATGGCAAAATTGAAATTGATATTAAAAAAATGAATATTTCTATTGTAATTTATTGAATGGAATTACGATAAATGTTATGAATGAGATTTGAAATGGTTTTTAATTAGTGATTATAAGATGCAAGTAAAACGAAGCATTTAAAATGACCGGTGATAGCTCAGTTGGTAGAGCGGAGGACTGTAGTGGTTAGCAGTGATCCTTAGGTCGGTGGTTCAAATCCGCCTCACCGGAATTTTTTTGAAATTTCAAAATATCACTGTTATCACGACGATGTTGATAGAAATGATGAAAAAAATATTAGTAATGGTGAAGAAATATTTATTTATTTGAAATTTGAAAAATGTGTAAAATTTGAAAATCAATATTGAAATGGCAAAATTGAAATTGATATTAAAAAAATGAATATTTCTATTGTAATTTATTGAATGGAATTACGATAAATGTTATGAATGAGATTTGAAATGGTTTTTAATTAGTGATTATAAGATGCAAGTAAAACGAAGCATTTAAAATGACCGGTGATAGCTCAGTTGGTAGAGCGGAGGACTGTAGTGGTTAGCAGTGATCCTTAGGTCGGTGGTTCAAATCCGCCTCACCGGAATTTTTTTGAAATTTCAAAATATCACTGTTATCACGACGATGTTGATAGAAATGATGAAAAAATATTAGTAATGGTGAAGAAATATTATTTATTTGAAATTTGAAAATGTGTAAAATTTTGAAAATCAATATTGAAATGGCAAAATTGAAATTGATATTAAAAAAATGAATATTTCTATTGTAATTTATTGAATGGAATTACGATAAATGTTATGAATGAGATTTGAAATGGTTTTTAATTAGTGATTATAAGATGCAAGTAAAACGAAGCATTTAAAATGACCGGTGATAGCTCAGTTGGTAGAGCGGAGGACTGTAGTGGTTAGCAGTGATCCTTAGGTCGGTGGTTCAAATCCGCCTCACCGGAATTTTTTTGAAATTTCAAAATATCACTGTTATCACGACGATGTTGATAGAAATGATGAAAAAATATTAGTAATGGTGAAGAAATATTTATTTATTTGAAATTTGAAAAATGTGTAAAATTTGAAAATCAATATTGAAATGGCAAAATTGAAATTGATATTAAAAAAAAAATATTTCTATTGTAATTTATTGAATGGAATTACGATAAATGTTATGAATGAGATTTGAAATGGTTTTTAATTAGTGATTATAAGATGCAAGTAAAACGAAGCATTTAAAATGACCGGTGATAGCTCAGTTGGTAGAGCGGAGGACTGTAGTGGTTAGCAGTGATCCTTAGGTCGGTGGTTCAAATCCGCCTCACCGGAATTTTTTTGAAATTTCAAAATATCACTGTTATCACGACGATGTTGATAGAAATGATGAAAAAAATATTAGTAATGGTGAAGAAATATTTATTTATTTGAAATTTGAAAAATGTGTAAAATTTGAAAATCAATATTGAAATGGCAAAATTGAAATTGATATTAAAAAAATGAATATTTCTATTGTAATTTATTGAATGGAATTACGATAAATGTTATGAATGAGATTTGAAATGGTTTTTAATTAGTGATTATAAGATGCAAGTAAAACGAAGCATTTAAAATGACCGGTGATAGCTCAGTTGGTAGAGCGGAGGACTGTAGTGGTTAGCAGTGATCCTTAGGTCGGTGGTTCAAATCCGCCTCACCGGAATTTTTTTGAAATTTCAAAATATCACTGTTATCACGACGATGTTGATAGAAATGATGAAAAAAATATTAGTAATGGTGAAGAAATATTTATTTATTTGAAATTTGAAAAATGTGTAAAATTTGAAAATCAATATTGAAATGGCAAAATTGAAATTGATATTAAAAAAATGAATATTTCTATTGTAATTTATTGAATGGAATTACGATAAATGTTATGAATGAGATTTGAAATGGTTTTTAATTAGTGATTATAAGATGCAAGTAAAACGAAGCATTTAAAATGACCGGTGATAGCTCAGTTGGTAGAGCGGAGGACTGTAGTGGTTAGCAGTGATCCTTAGGTCGGTGGTTCAAATCCGCCTCACCGGAATTTTTTTGAAATTTCAAAATATCACTGTTATCACGACGATGTTGATAAAATGATGAAAAAAATATTAGTAATGGTGAAGAAATATTTATTTATTTGAAATTTGAAAAATGTGTAAAATTTGAAAATCAATATTGAAATGGCAAAATTGAAATTGATATTAAAAAAATGAATATTTCTATTGTAATTTATTGAATGGAATTACGATAAATGTTATGAATGAGATTTGAAATGGTTTTTAATTAGTGATTATAAGATGCAAGTAAAACGAAGCATTTAAAATGACCGGTGATAGCTCAGTTGGTAGAGCGGAGGACTGTAGTGGTTAGCAGTGATCCTTAGGTCGGTGGTTCAAATCCGCCTCACCGGAATTTTTTTGAAATTTCAAAATATCACTGTTATCACGACGATGTTGATAGAAATGATGAAAAAAATATTAGTAATGGTGAAGAAATATTTATTTATTTGAAATTTGAAAAATGTGTAAAATTTGAAAATCAATATTGAAATGGCAAAATTGAAATTGATATTAAAAAAATGAATATTTCTATTGTAATTTATTGAATGGAATTACGATAAATGTTATGAATGAGATTTGAAATGGTTTTTAATTAGTGATTATAAGATGCAAGTAAAACGAAGCATTTAAAATGACCGGTGATAGCTCAGTTGGTAGAGCGGAGGACTGTAGTGGTTAGCAGTGATCCTTAGGTCGGTGGTTCAAATCCGCCTCACCGGAATTTTTTTGAAATTTCAAAATATCACTGTTATCACGACGATGTTGATAGAAATGATGAAAAAAATATTAGTAATGGTGAAGAAATATTTATTTATTTGAAATTTGAAAAATGTGTAAAATTTGAAAATCAATATTGAAATGGCAAAATTGAAATTGATATTAAAAAAATGAATATTTCTATTGTAATTTATTGAATGGAATTACGATAAATGTTATGAATGAGATTTGAAATGGTTTTTAATTAGTGATTATAAGATGCAAGTAAAACGAAGCATTTAAAATGACCGGTGATAGCTCAGTTGGTAGAGCGGAGGACTGTAGTGGTTAGCAGTGATCCTTAGGTCGGTGGTTCAAATCCGCCTCACCGGAATTTTTTTGAAATTTCAAAATATCACTGTTATCACGACGATGTTGATAGAAATGATGAAAAAAATATTAGTAATGGTGAAGAAATATTTATTTATTTGAAATTTGAAAAATGTGTAAAATTTGAAAATCAATATTGAAATGGCAAAATTGAAATTGATATTAAAAAAATGAATATTTCTATTGTAATTTATTGAATGGAATTACGATAAATGTTATGAATGAGATTTGAAATGGTTTTTAATTAGTGATTATAAG
>JACMZG010000634.1:0-16299 GCA_018340805.1 Microvelia longipes
ATGAGGAGTCAACAGGAATATAATCGAGATAATTTACTCCAATTCATAAAATCATCGTCATCATAAAACAGAAGATCCTCAATACTATAAGAATGGAGAGTTGCACAATTTTCAGATAATTTACAGCATAATCTTGTAGTTACGGTTGGAAACCATATTTGATTTTACCAGATGATTTTAAGTAATTTATGTAAAAATAAATTCTACAAATCATAAGGATCCTTGGATTCATATATATTGATGATATTAATATCACTATTCATCATTTCAGAAGATTAAATTGCCCAAGATCAAATTATATCAGAATTAAAAGAATTGTTGGTTTCCTTATCATATAGTAAATGTGGATTGGAATTTTTATAAAAGCTATTATTTGAAAAATAAATATCTGTAGGAAAGTTTCTGAAATTTTAAGGTGGTCTATATGCTGATCAATTCTACTAGATTTAATGGATTTTTAAGAAAATGTGCGTTTAAAGATGAAATTTTTCTAAAAGTTTAATAGATTCTGCATTAGATAGACTTGATTTGACAAAACTTATTTTCATTGTAATACAATTAACATCAAGAGATCATAAAGTAAAAATCATCGTTATTGTAATGAATCGATGATTTACAAAGAAAGTCGGGTAACAGATTTGATTTAATTAATTTTTTTAATGATGCTATTAATTTTATCACTTTCAATTTGGTATCAGAAATAAGAGAAGTGATGCAAATTCTTTAGAAATTGATAAAATAAAAAAAGTTATAAATGTAGGTACTTTAATTAATTTGCAGAGCTATTTTTATTTACATTTTGTAATATATTATGTCTTAGTAAAGATATAGGTTCATTTTTAATAGAGTTAATTTTAGGAATGTGCAAACTATTTTGATTTTTATCACAAGAAACCGAAGCAATAAATTCATTATTAAAAAATTTAATTTCAACTAAGTTTTTAATTTGCACACAATGTGACAAATCTTCCTTATGAAGTTCAAGATATTATTGATTTTCTTAAATTTATTATTCAAATTCATTTTTTGATTTTAAAATCTGTGAAATGTTTGGAAATGTTTTATAAATCAAAGAACATTCTTTCCTGTTAAGTTTAAAGTCAAATGAGTTTACTATTATTTGATTTAAAATTTGAAATATTAGTAGCCGGACTGTTATTTAAGTTATTTTTATTTGAAAAATTAGTATTGTTAGTAACTATTGTTTAAAATTTAGATGTATTTTTAATTTCAGATTGCTTGTTTTTATTTGACAATAAAACACATTATTCTCAAAATAGATTTATTCAGATCTGCAAATTTAAAAATATCATAAACTTTTAATAGATTGTCTAAAAGAAAAATTATTTATCTCCTAAACTTTTCTATATTATTTTTTAAATCAAATAAGTATTTAAGCTTTCGGTAAACTTCTAAGTAAATGCTTTTGTTCAGTCAAACTAAGCTTAAATTCAAGTAATCCTTAACTTTCAAATCAGTATTAATAATAGAAATTTACTTTTACTTTACTGCAATTAACATTACTATTTAAATCGAAATTTGTAAATTACAATTACTATTATTATGAACTATATTTAAATTATCATTACTTTTAAAAGCATAAAAAGAATTAACCTGCTTATTAAATCGCATTTAAAATTTGACAAATTTCCTCGATTGAGTTAATTTTTTACATTAATTTCTGAAATTTGTTTGAGCATTTCTCCATTAATTCCTAGCTTCAACTCTTCGGAGCATAAACTTACTACAATTTCTGAAACTAATGAAGATATATTTTTATTAAATTCGTCACTGACGTAAAATCCGCAAGTGACTTTTTAATAAAATTATTAAATTATTTTCAAAAAAATTATTACTTGCCATTGTTTCTGAATTTTAAATTATCTAATATATTCAAACAACTATTTTCATCTAATTGCTAAACTAAATAATTTGATGTAAAAGAAAATAATTGATGTAATTTCAGGATATTTTAATTAAAATTTCTAAAATCAAACTAATTGAAATTCAGTAAAGTTTGACGTAGTTAAGGAAATGAAAAACAATTTATGTAAAGTGAAATAATTTACAAATGATTTTAATTTAATTTCATTTTTGTAGTCGTGATGGCCGAGTGGTTAAGGCGTTGGACTAGAAATCCAATGGGGTTTCCCCGCGCAGGTTCAAATCCTGCTCACGACGAATTTTTTCTAATTTCAGTTTTCTAACTCTTTTCTAATTTCTACTACTTTGTTAAATTTCAAAGTTGAAAATGAAAATTATGATGGATGATTTTGTTTGTATTATTAATAAATATTTTTATAATAACAATTTTTGTTTTTTAGTTAATTAATAATTTTGAATTGTCTTATGAATTATGAATAAATAAATTAGTTTGATTCTTGTATTTTGAAAAAAAACATTATCAACAGTTTTATGATATTGAAAATCAGTTGGATTTTCAAAGGTTTCAATTTTCTAGTTTTGTTTTGACAATATTTTTTTTTCAAAACAACTGATGTTAGAAAATAGTTAAGGAAAATGAAAAAACAATTAGTAAAGTGAAATAATTTACAAATGATTTTAATTTAATTTCATTTTTGTAGTCGTGATGGCCGAGTGGTTAAGGCGTTGGACTAGAAATCCAATGGGGTTTCCCCGCGCAGGTTCAAATCCTGCTCACGACGAATTTTTTCTAATTTCAGTTTTCTAACTCTTTTCTAATTTCTACTACTTTGTTAAATTTCAAAGTTGAAAAATGAAAATTATGATGGATGATTTTGTTTGTATTATTAATAAATATTTTTATAATAACAATTTTTGTTTTTTAGTTAATTAATAATTTTGAATTGTCTTATGAATTATGAATAAATAAATTAGTTTGATTCTTGTATTTTGAAAAAAACATTATCAACAGTTTTATGATATTGAAAATCAGTTGGATTTTCAAAGGTTTCAATTTTCTAGTTTTGTTTTGACAATATTTTCTTTTCAAAACAACTGATGTTAGAAAATAGTTAAGGAAAATGAAAAAACAATTAGTAAAGTGAAATAATTTACAAATGATTTTAATTTAATTTCATTTTTGTAGTCGTGATGGCCGAGTGGTTAAGGCGTTGGACTAGAAATCCAATGGGGTTTCCCCGCGCAGGTTCAAATCCTGCTCACGACGAATTTTTTCTAATTTCAGTTTTCTAACTCTTTTCTAATTTCTACTACTTTGTTAAATTTCAAAGTTGAAAAATGAAAATTATGATGGATGATTTTGTTTGTATTATTAATAAATATTTTTATAATAACAATTTTGTTTTTTTTAGTTAATTAATAATTTTGAATTGTCTTATGAATTATGAATAAATAAATTAGTTTGATTCTTGTATTTTGAAAAAAACATTATCAACAGTTTTATGATATTGAAAATCAGTTGGATTTTCAAAGGTTTCAATTTCTAGTTTTGTTTTGACAATATTTTCTTTTTCAAAACAACTGATGTTAGAAAATAGTTAAGGAAAATGAAAAAACAATTAGTAAAGTGAAATAATTTACAAATGATTTTAATTTAATTTCATTTTTTGTAGTCGTGATGGCCGAGTGGTTAAGGCGTTGGACTAGAAATCCAATGGGTTTCCCCGCGCAGGTTCAAATCCTGCTCACGACGAATTTTTTCTAATTTCAGTTTTCTAACTCTTTTCTAATTTCTACTACTTTGTTAAATTTCAAAGTTGAAAAATGAAAATTATGATGGATGATTTTGTTTGTATTATTAATAAATATTTTATAATAACAATTTTGTTTTTTAGTTAATTAATAATTTTGAATTGTCTTATGAATTATGAATAAATAAATTAGTTTGATTCTTGTATTTTGAAAAAAACATTATCAACAGTTTTATGATATTGAAAATCAGTTGGATTTTCAAAGGTTTCAATTTTCTAGTTTTGTTTTGACAATATTTTCTTTTTCAAAACAACTGATGTTAGAAAATAGTTAAGGAAAATGAAAAAACAATTAGTAAAGTGAAATAATTTACAAATGATTTTAATTTAATTTCATTTTTGTAGTCGTGATGGCCGAGTGGTTAAGGCGTTGGACTAGAAATCCAATGGGGTTTCCCCGCGCAGGTTCAAATCCTGCTCACGACGAATTTTTTCTAATTTCAGTTTTCTAACTCTTTTCTAATTTCTACTACTTTGTTAAATTTCAAAGTTGAAAAATGAAAATTATGATGGATGATTTTGTTTGTATTATTAATAAATATTTTTATAATAACAATTTTTGTTTTTTAGTTAATTAATAATTTTGAATTGTCTTATGAATTATGAATAAATAAATTAGTTTGATTCTTGTATTTTGAAAAAAAACATTATCAACAGTTTTATGATATTGAAAATCAGTTGGATTTTCAAAGGTTTCAATTTTCTAGTTTTGTTTTGACAATATTTTCTTTTTCAAAACAACTGATGTTAGAAAATAGTTAAGGAAAATGAAAAAACAATTAGTAAAGTGAAATAATTTACAAATGATTTTAATTTAATTTCATTTTTGTAGTCGTGATGGCCGAGTGGTTAAGGCGTTGGACTAGAAATCCAATGGGGTTTCCCCGCGCAGGTTCAAATCCTGCTCACGACGAATTTTTTCTAATTTCAGTTTTCTAACTCTTTTCTAATTTCTACTACTTTGTTAAATTTCAAAGTTGAAAAATGAAAATTATGATGGATGATTTTGTTTGTATTATTAATAAATATTTTTATAATAACAATTTTTGTTTTTTAGTTAATTAATAATTTTGAATTGTCTTATGAATTATGAATAAATAAATTAGTTTGATTCTTGTATTTTGAAAAAAACATTATCAACAGTTTTATGATATTGAAAATCAGTTGGATTTTCAAAGGTTTCAATTTTCTAGTTTTGTTTGACAATATTTTCTTTTTCAAAACAACTGATGTTAGAAAATAGTTAAGGAAAATGAAAAAACAATTAGTAAAGTGAAATAATTTACAAATGATTTTAATTTAATTTCATTTTTGTAGTCGTGATGGCCGAGTGGTTAAGGCGTTGGACTAGAAATCCAATGGGGTTTCCCCGCGCAGGTTCAAATCCTGCTCACGACGAATTTTTTCTAATTTCAGTTTTCTAACTCTTTTCTAATTTCTACTACTTTGTTAAATTTCAAAGTTGAAAAATGAAAATTATGATGGATGATTTTGTTTGTATTATTAATAAATATTTTTATAATAACAATTTTTGTTTTTTAGTTAATTAATAATTTTGAATTGTCTTATGAATTATGAATAAATAAATTAGTTTGATTCTTGTATTTTGAAAAAAAACATTATCAACAGTTTTATGATATTGAAAATCAGTTGGATTTTCAAAGGTTTCAATTTTCTAGTTTTGTTTTGACAATATTTTCTTTTTCAAAACAACTGATGTTAGAAAATAGTTAAGGAAAATGAAAAAACAATTAGTAAAGTGAAATAATTTACAAATGATTTTAATTTAATTTCATTTTTGTAGTCGTGATGGCCGAGTGGTTAAGGCGTTGGACTAGAAATCCAATGGGGTTTCCCCGCGCAGGTTCAAATCCTGCTCACGACGAATTTTTTCTAATTTCAGTTTTCTAACTCTTTTCTAATTTCTACTACTTTGTTAAATTTCAAAGTTGAAAAATGAAAATTATGATGGATGATTTTGTTTGTATTATTAATAAATATTTTTATAATAACAATTTTTGTTTTTTAGTTAATTAATAATTTTGAATTGTCTTATGAATTATGAATAAATAAATTAGTTTGATTCTTGTATTTTGAAAAAAACATTATCAACAGTTTTATGATATTGAAAATCAGTTGGATTTTCAAAGGTTTCAATTTTCTAGTTTTGTTTTGACAATATTTTCTTTTTCAAAACAACTGATGTTAGAAAATAGTTAAGGAAAATGAAAAAACAATTAGTAAAGTGAAATAATTTACAAATGATTTTAATTTAATTTCATTTTTGTAGTCGTGATGGCCGAGTGGTTAAGGCGTTGGACTAGAAATCCAATGGGGTTTCCCCGCGCAGGTTCAAATCCTGCTCACGACGAATTTTTTCTAATTTCAGTTTTCTAACTCTTTTCTAATTTCTACTACTTTGTTAAATTTCAAAGTTGAAAAATGAAAATTATGATGGATGATTTTGTTTGTATTATTAATAAATATTTTTATAATAACAATTTTTGTTTTTTAGTTAATTAATAATTTTGAATTGTCTTATGAATTATGAATAAATAAATTAGTTTGATTCTTGTATTTTGAAAAAAAACATTATCAACAGTTTTATGATATTGAAAATCAGTTGGATTTTCAAAGGTTTCAATTTTCTAGTTTTGTTTTGACAATATTTTCTTTTTCAAAACAACTGATGTTAGAAAATAGTTAAGGAAAATGAAAAAACAATTAGTAAAGTGAAATAATTTACAAATGATTTTAATTTAATTTCATTTTTGTAGTCGTGATGGCCGAGTGGTTAAGGCGTTGGACTAGAAATCCAATGGGGTTTCCCCGCGCAGGTTCAAATCCTGCTCACGACGAATTTTTTCTAATTTCAGTTTTCTAACTCTTTTCTAATTTCTACTACTTTGTTAAATTTCAAAGTTGAAAAATGAAAATTATGATGGATGATTTTGTTTGTATTATTAATAAATATTTTTATAATAACAATTTTTGTTTTTTAGTTAATTAATAATTTTGAATTGTCTTATGAATTATGAATAAATAAATTAGTTTGATTCTTGTATTTTGAAAAAAAAACATTATCAACAGTTTTATGATATTGAAAATCAGTTGGATTTTCAAAGGTTTCAATTTTCTAGTTTTGTTTTGACAATATTTTCTTTTTCAAAACAACTGATGTTAGAAAATAGTTAAGGAAAATGAAAAAACAATTAGTAAAGTGAAATAATTTACAAATGATTTTAATTTAATTTCATTTTTGTAGTCGTGATGGCCGAGTGGTTAAGGCGTTGGACTAGAAATCCAATGGGGTTTCCCCGCGCAGGTTCAAATCCTGCTCACGACGAATTTTTTCTAATTTCAGTTTTCTAACTCTTTTCTAATTTCTACTACTTTGTTAAATTTCAAAGTTGAAAAATGAAAATTATGATGGATGATTTTGTTTGTATTATTAATAAATATTTTTATAATAACAATTTTTGTTTTTTAGTTAATTAATAATTTTGAATTGTCTTATGAATTATGAAAAATAAATTAGTTTGATTCTTGTATTTTGAAAAAAAACATTATCAACAGTTTTATGATATTGAAAATCAGTTGGATTTTCAAAGGTTTCAATTTTCTAGTTTTGTTTTGACAATATTTTCTTTTTCAAAACAACTGATGTTAGAAAATAGTTAAGGAAAATGAAAAAACAATTAGTAAAGTGAAATAATTTACAAATGATTTTAATTTAATTTCATTTTTGTAGTCGTGATGGCCGAGTGGTTAAGGCGTTGGACTAGAAATCCAATGGGGTTTCCCCGCGCAGGTTCAAATCCTGCTCACGACGAATTTTTTCTAATTTCAGTTTTCTAACTCTTTTCTAATTTCTACTACTTTGTTAAATTTCAAAGTTGAAAAATGAAAATTATGATGGATGATTTTGTTTGTATTATTAATAAATATTTTTATATAACAATTTTTTTTTTTTAGTTAATTAATAATTTTGAATTGTCTTATGAATTATGAATAAATAAATTAGTTTGATTCTTGTATTTTGAAAAAAAAACATTATCAACAGTTTTATGATATTGAAAATCAGTTGGATTTTCAAAGGTTTCAATTTTCTAGTTTTGTTTTGACAATATTTTCTTTTTCAAAACAACTGATGTTAGAAAATAGTTAAGGAAAATGAAAAAACAATTAGTAAAGTGAAATAATTTACAAATGATTTTAATTTAATTTCATTTTTGTAGTCGTGATGGCCGAGTGGTTAAGGCGTTGGACTAGAAATCCAATGGGGTTTCCCCGCGCAGGTTCAAATCCTGCTCACGACGAATTTTTTCTAATTTCAGTTTTCTAACTCTTTTCTAATTCTACTACTTTGTTAAATTTCAAAGTTGAAAAATGAAAATTATGATGGATGATTTTGTTTGTATTATTAATAAATATTTTTATAATAACAATTTTTGTTTTTAGTTAATTAATAATTTTGAATTGTCTTATGAATTATGAATAAATAAATTAGTTTGATTCTTGTATTTTGAAAAAAAACATTATCAACAGTTTTATGATATTGAAAATCAGTTGGATTTTCAAAGGTTTCAATTTTCTAGTTTTGTTTTGACAATATTTTCTTTTCAAAACAACTGATGTTAGAAAATAGTTAAGGAAAATGAAAAAACAATTAGTAAAGTGAAATAATTTACAAATGATTTTAATTTAATTTCATTTTTGTAGTCGTGATGGCCGAGTGGTTAAGGCGTTGGACTAGAAATCCAATGGGGTTTCCCCGCGCAGGTTCAAATCCTGCTCACGACGAATTTTTTCTAATTTCAGTTTTCTAACTCTTTTTCTAATTTCTACTACTTTGTTAAATTTCAAAGTTGAAAAATGAAAATTATGATGGATGATTTTGTTTGTATTATTAATAAATATTTTTATAATAACAATTTTTGTTTTTTAGTTAATTAATAATTTTGAATTGTCTTATGAATTATGAATAAATAAATTAGTTTGATTCTTGTATTTTGAAAAAAAACATTATCAACAGTTTTATGATATTGAAAATCAGTTGGATTTTCAAAGGTTTCAATTTTCTAGTTTTGTTTTGACAATATTTTCTTTTTCAAAACAACTGATGTTAGAAAATAGTTAAGGAAAATGAAAAAACAATTAGTAAAGTGAAATAATTTACAAATGATTTTAATTTAATTTCATTTTTGTAGTCGTGATGGCCGAGTGGTTAAGGCGTTGGACTAGAAATCCAATGGGGTTTCCCCGCGCAGGTTCAAATCCTGCTCACGACGAATTTTTTCTAATTTCAGTTTTCTAACTCTTTTCTAATTTCTACTACTTTGTTAAATTTCAAAGTTGAAAAATGAAAATTATGATGGATGATTTTTTTGTATTATTAATAAATATTTTATAATAACAATTTTTGTTTTTTAGTTAATTAATAATTTTGAATTGTCTTATGAATTATGAATAAATAAATTAGTTTGATTCTTGTATTTTGAAAAAAAACATTATCAACAGTTTTATGATATTGAAAATCAGTTGGATTTTCAAAGGTTTCAATTTTCTAGTTTTGTTTTGACAATATTTTCTTTTTCAAAACAACTGATGTTAGAAAATAGTTAAGGAAAATGAAAAAACAATTAGTAAAGTGAAATAATTTACAAATGATTTTAATTTAATTTCATTTTTGTAGTCGTGATGGCCGAGTGGTTAAGGCGTTGGACTAGAAATCCAATGGGGTTTCCCCGCGCAGGTTCAAATCCTGCTCACGACGAATTTTTTCTAATTTCAGTTTTCTAACTCTTTTCTAATTTCTACTACTTTGTTAAATTTCAAAGTTGAAAAATGAAAATTATGATGGATGATTTTGTTTGTATTATTAATAAATATTTTTATAATAAACAATTTTTGTTTTTTAGTTAATTAATAATTTTGAATTGTCTTATGAATTATGAATAAATAAATTAGTTTGATTCTTGTATTTTGAAAAAAAACATTATCAACAGTTTTATGATATTGAAAATCAGTTGGATTTTCAAAGGTTTCAATTTTCTAGTTTTGTTTTGACAATATTTTCTTTTTCAAAACAACTGATGTTAGAAAATAGTTAAGGAAAATGAAAAAACAATTAGTAAAGTGAAATAATTTACAAATGATTTTAATTTAATTTCATTTTTGTAGTCGTGATGGCCGAGTGGTTAAGGCGTTGGACTAGAAATCCAATGGGGTTTCCCCGCGCAGGTTCAAATCCTGCTCACGACGAATTTTTTCTAATTTCAGTTTTCTAACTCTTTTCTAATTTCTACTACTTTGTTAAATTTCAAAGTTGAAAAATGAAAATTATGATGGATGATTTTGTTTGTATTATTAATAAATATTTTTATAATAACAATTTTTGTTTTTTAGTTAATTAATAATTTTGAATTGTCTTATGAATTATGAATAAATAAATTAGTTTGATTCTTGTATTTTGAAAAAAAACATTATCAACAGTTTTATGATATTGAAAATCAGTTGGATTTTCAAAGGTTTCAATTTTCTAGTTTTGTTTTGACAATATTTTCTTTTTCAAAACAACTGATGTTAGAAAATAGTTAAGGAAAATGAAAAAACAATTAGTAAAGTGAAATAATTTACAAATGATTTTAATTTAATTTCATTTTTGTAGTCGTGATGGCCGAGTGGTTAAGGCGTTGGACTAGAAATCCAATGGGGTTTCCCCGCGCAGGTTCAAATCCTGCTCACGACGAATTTTTTTCTAATTTCAGTTTTCTAACTCTTTTCTAATTTCTACTACTTTGTTAAATTTCAAAGTTGAAAAATGAAAATTATGATGGATGATTTTGTTTGTATTATTAATAAATATTTTTATAATAACAATTTTTGTTTTTAGTTAATTAATAATTTTGAATTGTCTTATGAATTATGAATAAATAAATTAGTTTGATTCTTGTATTTTGAAAAAAAACATTATCAACAGTTTTATGATATTGAAAATCAGTTGGATTTTCAAAGGTTTCAATTTTCTAGTTTTGTTTTGACAATATTTTCTTTTTCAAAACAACTGATGTTAGAAAATAGTTAAGGAAAATGAAAAAACAATTAGTAAAGTGAAATAATTTACAAATGATTTTAATTTAATTTCATTTTTGTAGTCGTGATGGCCGAGTGGTTAAGGCGTTGGACTAGAAATCCAATGGGGTTTCCCCGCGCAGGTTCAAATCCTGCTCACGACGAATTTTTTCTAATTTCAGTTTTCTAACTCTTTTCTAATTTCTACTACTTTGTTAAATTTCAAAGTTGAAAAATGAAAATTATGATGGATGATTTTGTTTGTATTATTAATAAATATTTTTATAATAACAATTTTTTTTTTTTTAGTTAATTAATAATTTTGAATTGTCTTATGAATTATGAATAAATAAATTAGTTTGATTCTTGTATTTTGAAAAAAAACATTATCAACAGTTTTATGATATTGAAAATCAGTTGGATTTTCAAAGGTTTCAATTTTCTAGTTTTGTTTTGACAATATTTTCTTTTTCAAAACAACTGATGTTAGAAAATAGTTAAGGAAAATGAAAAAACAATTAGTAAAGTGAAATAATTTACAAATGATTTTAATTTAATTTCATTTTTGTAGTCGTGATGGCCGAGTGGTTAAGGCGTTGGACTAGAAATCCAATGGGGTTTCCCCGCGCAGGTTCAAATCCTGCTCACGACGAATTTTTTCTAATTTCAGTTTTCTAACTCTTTTCTAATTTCTACTACTTTGTTAAATTTCAAAGTTGAAAAATGAAAATTATGATGGATGATTTTGTTTGTATTATTAATAAATATTTTTATAATAACAATTTTTGTTTTTTAGTTAATTAATAATTTTGAATTGTCTTATGAATTATGAATAAATAAATTAGTTTGATTCTTGTATTTTGAAAAAAAACATTATCAAGTTTTATGATATTGAAAATCAGTTGGATTTTCAAAGGTTTCAATTTTCTAGTTTTGTTTTGACAATATTTTCTTTTTCAAAACAACTGATGTTAGAAAATAGTTAAGGAAAATGAAAAAACAATTAGTAAAGTGAAATAATTTACAAATGATTTTAATTTAATTTCATTTTTGTAGTCGTGATGGCCGAGTGGTTAAGGCGTTGGACTAGAAATCCAATGGGGTTTCCCCGCGCAGGTTCAAATCCTGCTCACGACGAATTTTTTCTAATTTCAGTTTTCTAACTCTTTTCTAATTTCTACTACTTTGTTAAATTTCAAAGTTGAAAAATGAAAATTATGATGGATGATTTTGTTTGTATTATTAATAAATATTTTTATAATAACAATTTTGTTTTTTTTAGTTAATTAATAATTTTGAATTGTCTTATGAATTATGAATAAATAAATTAGTTTGATTCTTGTATTTTGAAAAAAAACATTATCAACAGTTTTATGATATTGAAAATCAGTTGGATTTTCAAAGGTTTCAATTTTCTAGTTTTGTTTTGACAATATTTTCTTTTTCAAAACAACTGATGTTAGAAAATAGTTAAGGAAAATGAAAAAACAATTAGTAAAGTGAAATAATTTACAAATGATTTTAATTTAATTTCATTTTTGTAGTCGTGATGGCCGAGTGGTTAAGGCGTTGGACTAGAAATCCAATGGGGTTTCCCCGCGCAGGTTCAAATCCTGCTCACGACGAATTTTTTCTAATTTCAGTTTTCTAACTCTTTTCTAATTTCTACTACTTTGTTAAATTTCAAAGTTGAAAAATGAAAATTATGATGGATGATTTTGTTTGTATTATTAATAAATATTTTTATAATAACAATTTTTGTTTTTTAGTTAATTAATAATTTTGAATTGTCTTATGAATTATGAATAAATAAATTAGTTTGATTCTTGTATTTTGAAAAAAAACATTATCAACAGTTTTATGATATTGAAAATCAGTTGGATTTTCAAAGGTTTCAATTTTCTAGTTTTGTTTTGACAATATTTTTTTTTCAAAACAACTGATGTTAGAAAATAGTTAAGGAAAATGAAAAAACAATTAGTAAAGTGAAATAATTTACAAATGATTTTAATTTAATTTCATTTTTGTAGTCGTGATGGCCGAGTGGTTAAGGCGTTGGACTAGAAATCCAATGGGGTTTCCCCGCGCAGGTTCAAATCCTGCTCACGACGAATTTTTTCTAATTTCAGTTTTCTAACTCTTTTCTAATTTCTACTACTTTGTTAAATTTCAAAGTTGAAAAATGAAAATTATGATGGATGATTTTGTTTGTATTATTAATAAATATTTTTATAATAACAATTTTTGTTTTTTAGTTAATTAATAATTTTGAATTGTCTTATGAATTATGAATAAATAAATTAGTTTGATTCTTGTATTTTGAAAAAAAACATTATCAACAGTTTTATGATATTGAAAATCAGTTGGATTTTCAAAGGTTTCAATTTTCTAGTTTTGTTTTGACAATATTTTCTTTTTCAAAACAACTGATGTTAGAAAATAGTTAAGGAAAATGAAAAAACAATTAGTAAAGTGAAATAATTTACAAATGATTTTAATTTAATTTCATTTTTGTAGTCGTGATGGCCGAGTGGTTAAGGCGTTGGACTAGAAATCCAATGGGGTTTCCCCGCGCAGGTTCAAATCCTGCTCACGACGAATTTTTTCTAATTTCAGTTTTCTAACTCTTTTCTAATTTCTACTACTTTGTTAAATTTCAAAGTTGAAAAATGAAAATTATGATGGATGATTTTGTTTGTATTATTAATAAATATTTTTATAATAACAATTTTTGTTTTTTAGTTAATTAATAATTTTGAATTGTCTTATGAATTATGAATAAAAAATTAGTTTGATTCTTGTATTTTGAAAAAAAACATTATCAACAGTTTTATGATATTGAAAATCAGTTGGATTTTCAAAGGTTTCAATTTTCTAGTTTTGTTTTGACAATATTTTCTTTTTCAAAACAACTGATGTTAGAAAATAGTTAAGGAAAATGAAAAAACAATTAGTAAAGTGAAATAATTTACAAATGATTTTAATTTAATTTCATTTTTGTAGTCGTGATGGCCGAGTGGTTAAGGCGTTGGACTAGAAATCCAATGGGGTTTCCCCGCGCAGGTTCAAATCCTGCTCACGACGAATTTTTTCTAATTTCAGTTTTCTAACTCTTTTCTAATTTCTACTACTTTGTTAAATTTCAAAGTTGAAAAATGAAAATTATGATGGATGATTTTGTTTGTATTATTAATAAATATTTTTATATAACAATTTTTGTTTTTTAGTTAATTAATAATTTTGAATTGTCTTATGAATTATGAATAAATAAATTAGTTTGATTCTTGTATTTTGAAAAAAACATTATCAACAGTTTTATGATATTGAAAATCAGTTGGATTTTCAAAGGTTTCAATTTTCTAGTTTTGTTTTGACAATATTTTCTTTTTCAAAACAACTGATGTTAGAAAATAGTTAAGGAAAATGAAAAAACAATTAGTAAAGTGAAATAATTTACAAATGATTTTAATTTAATTTCATTTTTGTAGTCGTGATGGCCGAGTGGTTAAGGCGTTGGACTAGAAATCCAATGGGGTTTCCCGCGCAGGTTCAAATCCTGCTCACGACGAATTTTTTCTAATTTCAGTTTTCTAACTCTTTTCTAATTTCTACTACTTTGTTAAATTTCAAAGTTGAAAAATGAAAATTATGATGGATGATTTGTTTGTATTATTAATAAATATTTTTATAATAACAATTTTTGTTTTTTAGTTAATTAATAATTTTGAATTGTCTTATGAATTATGAATAAATAAATTAGTTTGATTCTTGTATTTTGAAAAAAAACATTATCAACAGTTTTATGATATTGAAAATCAGTTGGATTTTCAAAGGTTTCAATTTTCTAGTTTTGTTTTGACAATATTTTCTTTTTCAAAACAACTGATGTTAGAAAATAGTTAAGGAAAATGAAAAAACAATTAGTAAAGTGAAATAATTTACAAATGATTTTAATTTAATTTCATTTTTGTAGTCGTGATGGCCGAGTGGTTAAGGCGTTGGACTAGAAATCCAATGGGGTTTCCCCGCGCAGGTTCAAATCCTGCTCACGACGAATTTTTTCTAATTTCAGTTTTCTAACTCTTTTCTAATTTCTACTACTTTGTTAAATTTCAAAGTTGAAAAATGAAAATTATGATGGATGATTTTGTTTGTATTATTAATAAATATTTTTATAATAACAATTTTTGTTTTTTAGTTAATTAATAATTTTGAATTGTCTTATGAATTATGAATAAATAAATTAGTTTGATTCTTGTATTTTGAAAAAAAACATTATCAACAGTTTTATGATATTGAAAATCAGTTGGATTTTCAAAGGTTTCAATTTTCTAGTTTTGTTTTGACAATATTTTCTTTTTCAAAACAACTGATGTTAGAAAATAGTTAAGGAAAATGAAAAAACAATTAGTAAAGTGAAATAATTTACAAATGATTTTAATTTAATTTCATTTTTTGTAGTCGTGATGGCCGAGTGGTTAAGGCGTTGGACTAGAAATCCAATGGGGTTTCCCCGCGCAGGTTCAAATCCTGCTCACGACGAATTTTTTCTAATTTCAGTTTTCTAACTCTTTTCTAATTTCTACTACTTTGTTAAATTTCAAAGTTGAAAAATGAAAATTATGATGGATGATTTTGTTTGTATTATTAATAAATATTTTTATAATAACAATTTTTGTTTTTTAGTTAATTAATAATTTTGAATTGTCTTATGAATTATGAATAAATAAATTAGTTTGATTCTTGTATTTTGAAAAAAACATTATCAACAGTTTTATGATATTGAAAATCAGTTGGATTTTCAAAGGTTTCAATTTTCTAGTTTTGTTTTGACAATTTTTCTTTTTCAAAACAACTGATGTTAGAAAATAGTTAAGGAAAATGAAAAAACAATTAGTAAAGTGAAATAATTTACAAATGATTTTAATTTAATTTCATTTTTGTAGTCGTGATGGCCGAGTGGTTAAGGCGTTGGACTAGAAATCCAATGGGGTTTCCCCGCGCAGGTTCAAATCCTGCTCACGACGAATTTTTTCTAATTTCAGTTTTCTAACTCTTTTCTAATTTCTACTACTTTGTTAAATTTCAAAGTTGAAAAATGAAAATTATGATGGATGATTTTGTTTGTATTATTAATAAATATTTTTATAATAACAATTTTTGTTTTTTTAGTTAATTAATAATTTTGAATTGTCTTATGAATTATGAATAAATAAATTAGTTTGATTCTTGTATTTTGAAAAAAACATTATCAACAGTTTTATGATATTGAAATCAGTTGGATTTTCAAAGGTTTCAATTTTCTAGTTTTGTTTTGACAATATTTTCTTTTTCAAAACAACTGATGTTAGAAATAGTTAAGGAAAATGAAAAAACAATTAGTAAAGTGAAATAATTTACAAATGATTTTAATTTAATTTCATTTTTGTAGTCGTGATGGCCGAGTGGTTAAGGCGTTGGACTAAAATCCAATGGGGTTTCCCCGCGCAGGTTCAAATCCTGCTCACGACGAATTTTTTCTAAATTCTCA
>JACMZG010000635.1:0-16267 GCA_018340805.1 Microvelia longipes
ATGCTTATGTTTGATCATTTTTAAGCACTTAAATACGCTTTAAACAATATACATTAAGAGAAACGATTTCCATCAGAGAATTTAGAAGCCAATTCGCAATTTGTTCAATGTATTCCTAACCATTTCAGCAATATAACAGTGTTTTTCATGCATTGTTAGCAGTGGGAAACAGCGAGAAAACTTCCGGTTTTTTCTCACTTAGATTCGTCCAGACCATATTGCATAAGTTTGTACTTTTGTGTGATTACTGTGGTTCTCTGATCGAAATCCAGTTTAAAATAGTGATTTTCATGCTTATTTTGATCATTTTAAGCACTTAAATACGCTTTAAACAATAACATTAGAGAAATAAGTCGATTTCCATCAAGAATTGTAGAAGCCATCGGCAGATTTGTTTCAATCTATTTCCTAACATGTTCAGCAATAACAGTGTTATTCATGCATTTTAGCAGTGGGAAACACGAGAAAACTTCGGTTTTCTACTTTAGATTCGTTCCAGACATATTGCATAAGTTGTACTTTGTGTGATTTACTGTGGTTCTCTGATCGAAATCCAGTTATTAAAATAGTGATTTTCATGCTTATTTTGATCATTTTAAGCACTTAAATACGCTTTAAACATAACATTAGAGAAATAAGCGATTTCCATCAAGAATTGTGAAGCCATCGGCAGATTTGTTTCAATCATTTCCTAACATGTTCAGCAATATAACAGTGTTATTTCATGATTTTAGCAGTGGGAAACACGAGAAAAACTTCGTTTTCTACTTTAGATTCGTTCCAGACATATTGCATAAGTTGTACTTTGTGTGGATTTACTGTGGGTTCTCTGATCGAAATCCAGTTATTAAAATAGTGATTTTCATGCTTATTTGATCATTTTAAGCACTTAAATACGCTTTAAACAATAACATTAGAGAAATAAGCGATTTCCATCAAGAATTGTAGAAGCCATCGGCAGATTTGTTTCAATCTATTTCCTAACATGTTCAGCAATATAACAGTTTATTTCATGCATTTTAGCAGTGGGAAACACGAGAAAACTTCGGTTTTCTACTTTAGATTCGTTCCAGACATATTGCATAAGTTGTACTTTGTGTGATTTACTGTGGTTCTCTGATCGAAATCCAGTTTTAAAATAGTGATTTTCATGCTTATTTTGATCATTTTAAGCACTTAAATACTTTAAACAATAACATTAGAGAAATAAGCGATTTCCATCAAGAATTGTAGAAGCCATCGGCAGATTTGTTTCAATCTATTTCCTAACATGTTCAGCAATATAACAGTGTTATTTCATGCATTTTAGCAGTGGGAAACACGAGAAAACTTCGGTTTTCTACTTTAGATTCGTTCCAGACATATTGCATAAGTTGTACTTTGTGTGATTTACTGTGGTTCTCTGATCGAAATCCAGTTATTAAATAGTGATTTTCATGCTTATTTTGATCATTTTTAAGCACTTAAATACGCTTTAAACAATACATTAGAGAAATAAGCGATTTCCATCAAGAATTGTAGAAGCCATCGCAGATTTGTTTCAATCTATTTCCTAACATGTTCAGCAATATAACAGTGTTATTTCATGCATTTTAGCAGTGGGAAACACGAGAAACTTCGGTTTTTCTACTTTAGATTCGTTCCAGACATATTGCATAAGTTGTACTTTGTGTGATTTACTGTGGTTCCTGATCGAAATCCAGTTATTAAAATAGTGATTTCATGCTTATTTTGATCATTTTAAGCACTTAAATACGCTTTAAACAATAACATTAGAGAAATAAGCGATTTCCATCAAGAATTGTAGAAGCCATCGGCAGATTTGTTTCAATCTATTTCCTAACATGTTCAGCAATATAACAGTGTTATTTCATGCATTTTTAGCAGTGGGAAACACGAGAAAACTTCGGTTTTCTACTTTAGATTCGTTCCAGACATATTGCATAAGTTGTACTTTGTGTGATTTACTGTGGTTCTCTGATCGAAATCCAGTTATTAAAATAGTGATTTTCATGCTTATTTTGATCATTTTAAGCACTTAAATACGCTTTAAACAATAACATTAGAGAAATAAGCGATTTCCATCAAGAATTGTAGAAGCCATCGGCAGATTTGTTTCAATCTATTCCTAACATGTTCAGCAATATAACAGTGTTATTTCATGCATTTTAGCAGTGGGAAACACGAGAAAACTTCGGTTTTCTACTTTAGATTCGTTCCAGACATATTGCATAAGTTGTACTTTGTGTGATTTACTGTGGTTCTCTGATCGAAATCCAGTTATTAAAATAGTGATTTTCATGCTTATTTTGATCATTTAAGCACTTAAATACGCTTTAAACAATAACATTAGAGAAATAAGCGATTTCCATCAAGAATTGTAGAAGCCATCGGCAGATTTGTTTCAATCTATTTCCTAACATGTTCAGCAATATAACAGTGTTATTTCATGCATTTTAGCAGTGGAAACACGAGAAAACTTCGGTTTTCTACTTTAGATTCGTTCCAGACATATTGCATAAGTTGTACTTTGTGTGATTTACTGTGGTTCTCTGATCGAAATCCAGTTATTAAAATAGTGATTTTCATGCTTATTTTGATCATTTTAAGCACTTAAATACGCTTTAAACAATAACATTAGAGAAATAAGCGATTTCCATCAAGAATTGTAGAAGCCATCGGCAGATTTGTTTCAATCTATTTCCTAACATGTTCAGCAATATAACAGTGTTATTTCATGCATTTTAGCAGTGGGAAACACGAGAAAACTTCGGTTTTCTACTTTAGATTCGTTCCAGACATATTGCATAAGTTGTACTTTGTGTGATTTACTGTGGTTCTCTGATCGAAATCCAGTTATTAAAATAGTGATTTCATGCTTATTTTGATCATTTTAAGCACTTAAATACGCTTTAAAACAATAACATTAGAAATAAGCGATTTCCATCAAGAATTGTAGAAGCCATCGGCAGATTTGTTTCAATCTATTTCCTAACATGTTCAGCAATATAACAGTGTTATTTCATGCATTTTAGCAGTGGGAAACACGAGAAAACTTCGTTTTTCTACTTTAGATTCGTTCCAGACATATTGCATAAGTTGTACTTTGTGTGATTTACTGTGGTTCTGATCGAAATCCAGTTATTAAAATAGTGATTTTCATGCTTATTTTGATCATTTTAAGCACTTAAATACGCTTTAAACAATACATTAGAGAAATAAGCGATTTCCATCAAGAATTGTAGAAGCCATCGGCAGATTTGTTTCAATCTATTTCCTAACATGTTCAGCAATATAACAGTGTTATTTCATGCATTTTAGCAGTGGGAAACACGAGAAAACTCGGTTTTCTACTTTAGATTCGTTCCAGACATATTGCATAAGTTGTACTTTGTGTGATTTACTGTGGTTCTCTGATCGAAATCCAGTTATTAAAATAGTGATTTTCATGCTTATTTTGATCATTTTTAAGCACTTAAATACGCTTTAAACAATAACATTAGAGAAATAAAGCGATTTCCATCAAGAATTAGAAGCCATCGGCAGATTTGTTTCAATCTATTTCCTAACATGTTCAGCAATATAACAGTGTTATTTCATGCATTTTAGCAGTGGGAAACACGAGAAAACTTCGGTTTTCTACTTTAGATTCGTTCCAGACATATTGCATAAGTTGTACTTTGTGTGATTTACTGTGGTTCTCTGATCGAAATCCAGTTATTAAAATAGTGATTTCATGCTTATTTTGATCATTTTAAGCACTTAAATACGCTTTAAACAATAACATTAGAGAAATAAGCGATTTCCATCAAGAATTGTAGAAGCCATCGGCAGATTTGTTTCAATCTATTTCCTAACATGTTCAGCAATATAACAGTGTTATTTCATGCATTTTAGCAGTGGGAAACACGAGAAAACTTCGGTTTTCTACTTTAGATTCGTTCAGACATATTGCATAAGTTGTACTTTGTGTGATTTACTGTGGTTCTCTGATCGAAATCCAGTTATTAAAATAGTGATTTTCATGCTTATTTTGATCATTTTAAGCACTTAAATACGCTTTAAACAATAACATTAGAGAAATAAGCGATTTCCATCAAGAATTGTAGAAGCCATCGGCAGATTTGTTTCAATCTATTTCCTAACATGTTCAGCAATATAACAGTGTTATTTCATGCATTTTAGCAGTGGGAAACACGAGAAAACTTCGGTTTTCTACTTTAGATTCGTTCCAGACATATTGCATAAGTTGTACTTTGTGTGATTTACTGTGGTTCTCTGATCGAAATCCAGTTATTAAATAGTGATTTTCATGCTTATTTTGATCATTTTAAGCACTTAAATACGCTTTAAACAATAACATTAGAGAAATAAGCGATTTCCATCAAGAATTGTAGAAGCCATCGGCAGATTTGTTTCAATCTATTTCCTAACATGTTCAGCAATATAACAGTGTTATTTCATGCATTTTAGCAGTGGGAAACACGAGAAAACTTCGGTTTCTACTTTAGATTCGTTCCAGACATATTGCATAAGTTGTACTTTGTGTGATTTACTGTGGTTCTCTGATCGAAATCCAGTTTTATTAAATAGTGATTTTCATGCTTATTTTGATCATTTTAAGCACTTAAATACGCTTTAAACAATAACATTAGAGAAATAAGCGATTTCCATCAAGAATTGTAGAAGCCATCGGCAGATTTGTTTCAATCTATTTCCTAACATGTTCAGCAATATAACAGTGTTATTTCATGCATTTTAGCAGTGGGAAACACGAGAAAACTTCGGTTTTCTACTTTAGATTCGTTCCAGACATATTGCATAAGTTGTACTTTGTGTGATTTACTGTGGTTCTCTGATCGAAATCCAGTTATTAAAATAGTGATTTTCATGCTTATTTTGATCATTTTAAGCACTTAAATACGCTTTAAACAATAACATTAGAGAAATAAGCGATTTCCATCAAGAATTGTAGAAGCCATCGGCAGATTTGTTTCAATCTATTTCCTAACATGTTCAGCAATATAACAGTGTTATTTCATGCATTTTAGCAGTGGGAAACACGAGAAAACTTCGGTTTTCTACTTTAGATTCGTTCCAGACATATTGCATAAGTTGTACTTTGTGTGATTTACTGTGGTTCTCTGATCGAAATCCAGTTATTAAAATAGTGATTTTCATGCTTATTTTGATCATTTTTAAGCACTTAAATACGCTTTAAACAATAACATTAGAGAAATAAGCGATTTCCATCAAGAATTGTAGAAGCCATCGGCAGATTTGTTTCAATCTATTTCCTAACATGTTCAGCAATATAACAGTGTTATTTCATGCATTTTAGCAGTGGGAAACACGAGAAAAACTTCGGTTTTCTACTTTAGATTCGTTCCAGACATATTGCATAAGTTGTACTTTGTGTGATTTACTGTGGTTCTCTGATCGAAATCCAGTTATTAAAATAGTGATTTTCATGCTTATTTTGATCATTTTAAGCACTTAAATACGCTTTAAACAATAACATTAGAGAAATAAGCGATTTCCATCAAGAATTGTAGAAGCCATCGGCAGATTTGTTTCAATCTATTTCCTAACATGTTCAGCAATATAACAGTGTTATTTCATGCATTTTAGCAGTGGGAAACACGAGAAAACTTCGGTTTTCTACTTTAGATTCGTTCCAGACATATTGCATAAGTTGTACTTTGTGTGATTTACTGTGGTTCTCTGATCGAAATCCAGTTATTAAAATAGTGATTTTCATGCTTATTTTGATCATTTTAAGCACTTAAATACGCTTTAAACAATAACATTAGAGAAATAAGCGATTTCCATCAAGAATTGTAGAAGCCATCGGCAGATTTGTTTCAATCTATTTCCTAACATGTTCAGCAATATAACAGTGTTATTTCATGCATTTTAGCAGTGGGAAACACGAGAAAACTTCGGTTTTCTACTTTAGATTCGTTCCAGACATATTGCATAAGTTGTACTTTGTGTGATTTACTGTGGTTCTCTGATCGAAATCCAGTTATTAAAATAGTGATTTTCATGCTTATTTTGATCATTTTAAGCACTTAAATACGCTTTAAACAATAACATTAGAGAAATAAGCGATTTCCATCAAGAATTGTAGAAGCCATCGGCAGATTTGTTTCAATCTATTTCCTAACATGTTCAGCAATATAACAGTGTTATTTCATGCATTTTAGCAGTGGGAAACACGAGAAAACTTCGGTTTTCTACTTTAGATTCGTTCCAGACATATTGCATAAGTTGTACTTTGTGTGATTTACTGTGGTTCTCTGATCGAAATCCAGTTATTAAAATAGTGATTTTCATGCTTATTTTGATCATTTTAAGCACTTAAATACGCTTTAAACAAACATTAGAGAAATAAGCGATTTCCATCAAGAATTGTAGAAGCCATCGGCAGATTTGTTTCAATCTATTTCCTAACATGTTCAGCAATATAACAGTGTTATTTCATGCATTTTAGCAGTGGGAACACGAGAAAACTTCGGTTTTCTACTTTAGATTCGTTCCAGACATATTGCATAAGTTGTACTTTGTGTGATTTACTGTGGTTCTCTGATCGAAATCCAGTTATTAAAATAGTGATTTCATGCTTATTTTGATCATTTTAAGCACTTAAATACGCTTTAAACAATAACATTAGAGAAATAAGCGATTTCCATCAAGAATTGTAGAAGCCATCGGCAGATTTGTTTCAATCTATTCCTAACATGTTCAGCAATATAACAGTGTTATTTCATGCATTTTAGCAGTGGGAAACACGAGAAAACTTCGGTTTTCTACTTTAGATTCGTTCCAGACATATTGCATAAGTTGTACTTTGTGTGATTTACTGTGGTTCTCTGATCGAAATCCAGTTATTAAAATAGTGATTTTCATGCTTATTTTGATCATTTTAAGCACTTAAATACGCTTTAAACAATACATTAGAGAAATAAGCGATTTCCATCAAGAATTTGTAGAAGCCATCGGCAGATTTGTTTCAATCTATTTCCTAACATGTTCAGCAATATAACAGTGTTATTTCATGCATTTAGCAGTGGGAAACACGAGAAAACTTCGGTTTTCTACTTTAGATTCGTTCCAGACATATTGCATAAGTTGTACTTGTGTGATTTACTGTGGTTCTCTGATCGAAATCCAGTTATTAAAATAGTGATTTTCATGCTTATTTTGATCATTTTAAGCACTTAAATACGCTTTAAACAATAACATTAGAGAAATAAGCGATTTCCATCAAGAATTGTAGAAGCCATCGGCAGATTTGTTTCAATCTATTTCCTAACATGTTCAGCAATATAACAGTGTTATTTCATGCATTTTAGCAGTGGGAAACACGAGAAAACTTCGGTTTTCTACTTTAGATTCGTTCCAGACATATTGCATAAGTTGTACTTTGTGTGATTTACTGTGGTTCTCTGATCGAAATCCAGTTATTAAAATAGTGATTTTCATGCTTATTTTGATCATTTTAAGCACTTAAATACGCTTTAAACAATAACATTAGAGAAATAAGCGATTTCCATCAAGAATTGTAGAAGCCATCGGCAGATTTGTTTCAATCTATTTCCTAACATGTTCAGCAATATAACAGTGTTATTTCATGCATTTTAGCAGGGGAAACACGAGAAAACTTCGGTTTTCTACTTTAGATTCGTTCCAGACATATTGCATAAGTTGTACTTTGTGTGATTTACTGTGTTTCTCTGATCGAAATCCAGTTATTAAAATAGTGATTTTCATGCTTATTTTGATCATTTTAAGCACTTAAATACGCTTTAAACAATAACATTAGAGAAATAAGCGATTTCCATCAAGAATTGTAGAAGCCATCGGCAGATTTGTTTCAATCTATTTCCTAACATGTTCAGCAATATAACAGTGTTATTTTCATGCATTTTAGCAGTGGGAAACACGAGAAAACTTCGGTTTTCTACTTTAGATTCGTTCCAGACATATTGCATAAGTTGTACTTTGTGTGATTTACTGTGGTTCTCTGATCGAAATCCAGTTATTAAAATAGTGATTTTCATGCTTATTTTGATCATTTTAAGCACTTAAATACGCTTTAAACAATAACATTAGAGAAATAAGCGATTTCCATCAAGAATTGTAGAAGCCATCGGCAGATTTGTTTCAATCTATTTCCTAACATGTTCAGCAATATAACAGTGTTATTTCATGCATTTTAGCAGTGGGAAACACGAGAAAACTTCGGTTTCTACTTTAGATTCGTTCCAGACATATTGCATAAGTTGTACTTTGTGTGATTTACTGTGGTTCTCTGATCGAAATCCAGTTATTAAAATAGTGATTTTCATGCTTATTTTGATCATTTTAAGCACTTAAATACGCTTTAAACAATAACATTAGAGAAATAAGCGATTTCCATCAAGAATTGTAGAAGCCATCGGCAGATTTGTTTCAATCTATTTCCTAACATGTTCAGCAATATAACAGTGTTATTTCATGCATTTTAGCAGTGGGAAACACGAGAAAACTTCGGTTTTCTACTTTAGATTCGTTCCAGACATATTGCATAAGTTGTACTTTGTGTGATTTACTGTGGTTCTGATCGAAATCCAGTTATTAAAATAGTGATTTTCATGCTTATTTTGATCATTTTAAGCACTTAAATACGCTTTAAACAATAACATTAGAGAAATAAGCGATTTCCATCAAGAATTGTAGAAGCCATCGGCAGATTTGTTTCAATCTATTTCCTAACATGTTCAGCAATATAACAGTGTTATTTCATGCATTTTAGCAGTGGGAAACACGAGAAAACTTCGGTTTTCTACTTTAGATTCGTTCCAGACATATTGCATAAGTTGTACTTTGTGTGATTTACTGTGGTTCTCTGATCGAAATCCAGTTATTAAAATAGTGATTTTCATGCTTATTTTGATCATTTTAAGCACTTAAATACGCTTTAAACAATAACATTAGAGAAATAAGCGATTTCCATCAAGAATTGTAGAAGCATCGGCAGATTTGTTTCAATCTATTTCCTAACATGTTCAGCAATATAACAGTGTTATTTCATGCATTTTAGCAGTGGGAAACACGAGAAAACTTCGGTTTTCTACTTTAGATTCGTTCCAGACATATTGCATAAGTTGTACTTTGTGTGATTTACTGTGGTTCTCTGATCGAAATCCAGTTATTAAAATAGTGATTTCATGCTTATTTTGATCATTTTAAGCACTTAAATACGCTTTAAACAATAACATTAGAGAAATAAGCGATTTCCATCAAGAATTGTAGAAGCCATCGGCAGATTTGTTTCAATCTATTTCCTAACATGTTCAGCAATATAACAGTGTTATTTCATGCATTTTAGCAGTGGGAAACGAAAAACTTCGGTTTCTACTTTAGATTCGTTCCAGACATATTGCATAAGTTGTACTTTGTGTGATTTACTGTGGTTCTCTGATCGAAATCCAGTTATTAAAATAGTGATTTTCATGCTTATTTTGATCATTTTAAGCACTTAAATACGCTTTAAACAATAACATTAGAGAAATAAGCGATTTCCATCAAGAATTGTAGAAGCCATCGGCAGATTTGTTTCAATCTATTTCCTAACATGTTCAGCAATATAACAGTGTTATATTTCATGCATTTTAGCAGTGGGAAACACGAGAAAACTTCGGTTTTCTACTTTAGATTCGTTCCAGACATATTGCATAAGTTGTACTTTGTGTGATTTACTGTGGTTCTCTGATCGAAATCCAGTTATTAAAATAGTGATTTTCATGCTTATTTTGATCATTTTAAGCACTTAAATACGCTTTAAACAATAACATTAGAGAAATAAGCGATTTCCATCAAGAATTGTAGAAGCCATCGGCAGATTTGTTTCAATCTATTTCCTAACATGTTCAGCAATATAACAGTGTTATTTCATGCATTTTAGCAGTGGGAAACACGAGAAAACTTCGGTTTTCTACTTTAGATTCGTTCCAGACATATTGCATAAGTTGTACTTTGTGTGATTTACTGTGGTTCTCTGATCGAAATCCAGTTATTAAAATAGTGATTTTCATGCTTATTTTGATCATTTTAAGCACTTAAATACGCTTTAAACAATAACATTAGAGAAATAAGCGATTTCCATCAAAATTGTAGAAGCCATCGGCAGATTTGTTTCAATCTATTTCCTAACATGTTCAGCAATATAACAGTGTTATTTCATGCATTTTAGCAGTGGGAAACACGAGAAAACTTCGGTTTTCTACTTTAGATTCGTTCCAGACATATTGCATAAGTTGTACTTTGTGTGATTTACTGTGGTTCTCTGATCGAAATCCAGTTATTAAAATAGTGATTTTCATGCTTATTTTGATCATTTTAAGCACTTAAATACGCTTTAAACAATAACATTAGAGAAATAAGCGATTTCCATCAAGAATTGTAGAAGCCATCGGCAGATTTGTTTCAATCTATTTCCTAACATGTTCAGCAATATAACAGTGTTATTTCATGCATTTTAGCAGTGGGAAACACGAGAAAACTTCGGTTTTCTACTTTAGATTCGTTCCAGACATATTGCATAAGTTGTACTTTGTGTGATTTACTGTGGTTCTCTGATCGAAATCCAGTTATTAAAATAGTGATTTTCATGCTTATTTTGATCATTTTAAGCACTTAAATACGCTTTAAACAATAACATTAGAGAAATAAGCGATTTCCATCAAGAATTGTAAAGCCATCGGCAGATTTGTTTCAATCTATTTCCTAACATGTTCAGCAATATAACAGTGTTATTTCATGCATTTTAGCAGTGGGAAACACGAGAAAACTTCGGTTTTCTACTTTAGATTCGTTCCAGACATATTGCATAAGTTGTACTTTGTGTGATTTACTGTGGTTCTCTGATCGAAATCCAGTTATTAAAATAGTGATTTTCATGCTTATTTTGATCATTTTAAGCACTTAAATACGCTTTAAACAATAACATTAGAGAAATAAGCGATTTCCATCAAGAATTGTAGAAGCCATCGGCAGATTTGTTTCAATCTATTTCCTAACATGTTCAGCAATATAACAGTGTTATTTCATGCATTTTAGCAGTGGGAAACACGAGAAAACTTCGGTTTTCTACTTTAGATTCGTTCCAGACATATTGCATAAGTTGTACTTTGTGTGATTTACTGTGGTTCTCTGATCGAAATCCAGTTATTAAAATAGTGATTTTCATGCTTATTTTGATCATTTTAAGCACTTAAATACGCTTTAAACAATAACATTAGAGAAATAAGCGATTTCCATCAAGAATTGTAGAAGCCATCGGCAGATTTGTTTCAATCTATTTCCTAACATGTTCAGCAATATAACAGTGTTATTTCATGCATTTTAGCAGTGGGAAACACGAGAAAACTTCGGTTTTCTACTTTAGATTCGTTCCAGACATATTGCATAAGTTGTACTTTGTGTGATTTACTGTGGTTCTCTGATCGAAATCCAGTTATTAAAATAGTGATTTTCATGCTTATTTTGATCATTTTAAGCACTTAAATACGCTTTAAACAATAACATTAGAGAAATAAGCGATTTCCATCAAGAATTGTAGAAGCCATCGGCAGATTTGTTTCAATCTATTCCTAACATGTTCAGCAATATAACAGTGTTATTTCATGCATTTTAGCAGTGGGAAACACGAGAAAACTTCGGTTTTCTACTTTAGATTCGTTCCAGACATATTGCATAAGTTGTACTTTGTGTGATTTACTGTGGTTCTCTGATCGAAATCCAGTTATTAAAATAGTGATTTTCATGCTTATTTTGATCATTTAAGCACTTAAATACGCTTTAAACAATAACATTAGAGAAATAAGCGATTTCCATCAAGAATTGTAGAAGCCATCGGCAGATTTGTTTCAATCTATTTCCTAACATGTTCAGCAATATAACAGTGTTTATTTCATGCATTTTAGCAGTGGGAAACACGAGAAAACTTCGGTTTTCTACTTTAGATTCGTTCCAGACATATTGCATAAGTTGTACTTTGTGTGATTTACTGTGGTTCTCTGATCGAAATCCAGTTATTAAAATAGTGATTTTCATGCTTATTTTTGATCATTTTAAGCACTTAAATACGCTTTAAACAATAACATTAGAGAAATAAGCGATTTCCATCAAGAATTGTAGAAGCCATCGGCAGATTTGTTCAATCTATTTCCTAACATGTTCAGCAATATAACAGTGTTATTTCATGCATTTTAGCAGTGGGAAACACGAGAAAACTTCGGTTTTTCTACTTTAGATTCGTTCCAGACATATTGCATAAGTTGTACTTTGTGTGATTTCTGTGGTTCTCTGATCGAAATCCAGTTATTAAAATAGTGATTTTCATGCTTATTTTGATCATTTTAAGCACTTAAATACGCTTTAAACAATAACATTAGAGAAATAAGCGATTTCCATCAAGAATTGTAGAAGCCATCGGCAGATTTGTTTCAATCTATTTCCATGTTCAGCAATATAACAGTGTTATTTCATGCATTTTAGCAGTGGGAAACACGAGAAAACTTCGGTTTTCTACTTTAGATTCGTTCCAGACATATTGCATAAGTTGTACTTTGTGTGATTTACTGTGGTTCTCTGATCGAAATCCAGTTATTAAAATAGTGATTTTCATGCTTATTTTGATCATTTTAAGCACTTAAATACGCTTTAAACAATAACATTAGAGAAATAAGCGATTTCCATCAAGAATTGTAGAAGCCATCGGCAGATTTGTTTCAATCTATTTCCTAACATGTTCAGCAATATAACAGTGTTATTTCATGCATTTTAGCAGTGGGAAACACGAGAAAACTTCGGTTTTCTACTTTAGATTCGTTCCAGACATATTGCATAAGTTGTACTTTGTGTGATTTACTGTGGTTCTCTGATCGAAAATCCAGTTATTAAAATAGTGATTTTCATGCTTATTTTGATCATTTTAAAGCACTTAAATACGCTTTAAACAATAACATTAGAGAAATAAGCGATTTCCATCAGAATTGTAGAACCATCGGCAGATTTGTTTCAATCTATTCCTAACATGTTCAGCATATAACAGTGTTATTTCATGCATTTTAGCAGTGGGAAAACACGAGAAAAACTTCGGTTTTCTACTTTAGATTCGTTCAGACATATTGCATAAGTTGTACTTTGTGTGATTTACTGTGGTTTCTGATCGAAATCCAGTTATTAAAATAGTGATTTCATGCTTATTTTGATCATTTTAAGCACTTAAATACGCTTTAAACAATAACATTAGAGAAATAAGCGATTTCCATCAAGAATTGTAGAAGCCATCGCAGATTTGTTTCAATCTATTTCCTAACATGTTCAGCAATATAACAGTGTTATTTCATGCATTTTAGCAGTGGGAAACACGAGAAAACTTCGGTTTTCTACTTTAGATTCGTTCCAGACATATTATAAGTTGTACTTTGTGTGATTTACTGTGGTTCTCTGATCGAAATCCAGTTATTAAAATAGTGATTTTCATGCTTATTTTGATCATTTAGGCACTTAAATACGCTTTAAACATAACATTAGAGAAATAAGCGATTTCCATCAAGAAGTAGAAGCCCATTCGGCAGATTTGCTTATCTACTTCCTAACATGTTCAGCATATAACGTGTTATTTTCATGCATTTAGCAGTGGGAAACACGAGAAAACTTCGTTTTCTACTTTAGATTCGTTCCAGACATATTGCATAAGTTTGTACTTTGTGTATTTACTGTGGTTCTCTGATCGAAATCCAGTTATTAAAATAGTGATTTTCATGCTTATTTTGATCATTTTAAGCACTTAAATACGCTTTTAAACAATAACATTAGAGAAATAAGCGATTTCCATCAAGAATTGTAGAAGCCATCGGCAGATTGTTTTCAATCTATTTCCTAACATGTTCAGCAATATAACAGTGTTATTCAGCATTTTAAGCAGTGGGAAACACGAGAAAACTTCGGTTTTCTACTCTTAGATTCGTTCAGACATATTGCATAAGTTGTACTTTGTGTGATTTACTGTGGTTCTCTGATCGAAATCCAGTTATTAAATAGTGATTTCATGCTTATTTTGATCATTTTAAAGCACTTAAATACGCTTTAAACAATAACATTAGAGAAATAAGCGATTTCCATCAAGAATTGTAGAGCCATCGGCAGATTTGTTTCAATCTATTTCCTAACATGTTCAGCAATATAACAGTGTTATTTCATGCATTTTAGCAGTGGGAAACACGAGAAAACTTCGGTTTTCTACTTTAGATTCGTTCCAGACATATTGCCATAAGTTGTACTTTGTGTGATTTACTGTGGTTCTCTGATCGAATCCAGTTATTAAAATAGTGATTTTCATGCTTATTTTGATCATTTTAAGCACTTAAATACGCTTTTAAACAATAACATTAGAGAAATAAGCGATTTCCATCAAGAATTGTAGAAGCCATCGGCAGATTTGTTTCAATCTATTTCCTAACATGTTCAGCAATATAACAGTGTTATTTCATGCATTTTAGCAGTGGGAAACACGAGAAAACTTCGGTTTTCTACTTTGGATTCGTTCCCAGACATATTGCATAAGTTGTACTTTTGTGTGATTTACTGTGGTTCTTTCTGATCGAAATCCAGTTATTAAAATAGTGATTTTCATGCTTTATTTTGATCATTTTAAGCACTTAAATACGCTTTAAACAATAACATTAGAGAAATAGCATTTCCAATCAAGAATTGTAGAGCCATCGGAGATTTGTTTCAATTCTATTTCCCAACATGTTCAGCAATATAACAGTGTTATTCATGCATTTTTAGCAGTGGGAACACGAGAAAACTTCGTTTTATACTTTTTAGATTCGTTCCAGACATAATTGCATAAGTTGTCCTTTGTGTGATTTACTGTGGTTCTTGATCGAAATCCAGTTATTAAAATAGTGATTTTCATGCTTATTTTAATCATTTTAAGCACTTAAATACGCTTTAAACAATAACATTTAGAGAAATAAGCGATTCCCATCAAGAATTGTAGAAGCCATCTGGCAAGATTTGTTTCAATCTATTTTCCTAAAACATGTTTCAGCAATATAACAGTGTTGATTTTCATGCATTTTAGCAGTGGGAACACGAGAAAACTTCGCGCTTTTTCACTTTAGATCGTTCCAGACATATTCATAAGTTTACTTTTGTGGATTTACTGTGGTCTCTCTGATCGAAATTCCAGTTATTAAAATAGTGACTTTTCATGCTTATTTTGATCATTTTAAGCACTTAAACGCTTTAACAATTAAACATTAGAGAAATAAGCGATTTCCATCAAGAAATCTGTAGAAGCCATCGGCAATTTGTTTATTTCATCTATTTCCTAAACATGTTCAGCAACTATAAACAGTGTTATTTTCATGCATTTTAGCAGTGGAAGACACGAGAAAACTTCGGTTTTTCTACTTTAGATCTCGTTCCAGGACATATTGCATAAGTTGTACTTTGGTTGTGATTTTACTGTGGTTCTCTGATCGAAATTCCAGTTATTTCGACACTCACTCTCTCTCCCTCATCTCTTGATTCATTTTAAGGACTTAATCGCTTTTAAACATAACATTAGAGAAATTAAGAGAATTTCCATCAAAGAATGTGACAAGCCATCGGCAGATTTGTTTCAATCTTTTCCTAAAACATGCTTCAGCAATATAAAACAGTGTTATTTCAGCATTTTAGGGCAGTGGGAAAACGAGAAAGAAAACTTCGGTTTCTACTTTAGATTCGTTTCAGACAATTATTGCATAAGTTGTACCTTTGTGTGATTTACTGTGTGTTCTCTGATCGAAATCCAGTTATTTAAAATAGTGCATTTTCATTCTTATTTTTGATCATGTTAGCACTAAATACGCTTGAAACAATAACATTAGAGATAAGCGATTTCCATCAAGACATTGTAGAAGCCATCGGGCCAGATTTGTTTCAATCTATTTCCTAACATGTTCAGCAATTATAACAGATTTCATTTCATGCATTTTAGCAGTGGGAGAACACTGAGAAAATTCGGTTTTCAACTTTAGATTCGTTCACAGACATATTGCATAAGTTGTACTTTGTGTGATACTGTGGTTCTCTGATCGAAATCAGTTATTAAATAGTGATTTTCATGCTTATTTTGCATCATTTTAACACTTAATAACGCCTTTAAACATAAACATAGAGATAGCGATTTCAATCAAAGAATCTGTCGAAGAGCAAT
>JACMZG010000636.1:0-16264 GCA_018340805.1 Microvelia longipes
TAGGTTCCTGGCTCGCACCCAGGCGGCCCGGGTTCGACTCCCGGTCAGGGAATATTTTTTTTCAAATTGCAATTTTTTTACTATTCAACATGACAACAATGTAAAAGTTGGTATTTGATGAAAATTATTATTCATAACTCAAAATCAAATTACACAACTTGTATTAAAATCAAAATACTGTTTATCATTTGAAATTATTTATAAAAATCAAAATTACGAGACAGACATGTGTGAAATTGATGGTAATTTGAAAACGAAAATTACGTGTAGGTAAAACTGAAAAAAGAAAACATTTTACGTAAACATTGTCATCCGTCTTTGAAAATGTTTACTAAACAAACAACTAAATTGAAAATAATTTATACATTGATTCTTGTAAAATTATCAATCCCTGATGGTCTAGCGGTTAGGATTCCTGGCTCTCACCCAGGCGGCCCGGGTTCGACTCCCGGTCAGGGATATTTTTTTTCAATTGCAATTTTTTACTATAATCAACATGACAACAATGTAAAAGTTGGTATTGATGAAAAATTATTATTCATAACTCAAAATCAAATTACACAACTTGTATTAAATCAAAATACTGTTTATCATTTGAAATTTTTATAAAATCAAATTACGAGACAGACATGTGTGAAATTGATGGTAATTTGAAAACGAAATACGTGTAGGTAAAACTGAAAAAAGAAAACATTTTACGTAAACATTTGTCATCCGTCTTTGAAAATGTTTACTAAACAAACAACTAAAATTGAAAATAATTTATACATTGATTCTTGTAAAATTATCAATCCCTGATGGTCTAGCGGTTAGGATTCCTGGCTCTCACCCAGGCGGCCCGGGTTCGACTCCCGGTCAGGGAATATTTTTTTTCAATTGCAATTTTTACTATATCAACATGACAACAATGTAAAAGTTGGTATTTGATGAAAAATTATTATTCATAACTCAAAATCAAATTACACAACTTGTATTAAAATCAAAATACTGTTTATCATTTGAAATTATTTATAAAATCAAAATTACGAGACAGACATGTGTGAAATTGATGGTAATTTGAAAAACGAAAATTACGTGTAGGTAAAACTGAAAAAAAAAACATTTTACGTAAACATTTGTCATCCGTCTTTGAAAATGTTTACTAAACAAACAACTAAAATTGAAAATAATTTATACATTGATTCTTGTAAAATTATCAATCCCTGATGGTCTAGCGGTTAGGATTCCTGGCTCTCACCCAGGCGGCCCGGGTTCGACTCCCGGTCAGGGAATATTTTTTTTCAATTGCAATTTTTTACTATATCAACATGACAACAATGTAAAAGTTGGTATTTGATGAAAATTATTATTCATAACTCAAAATCAAATTACACAACTTGTATTAAAATCAAAATACTGTTTATCATTTGAAATTATTTTATAAAATCAAAATTACGAGACAGACATGTGTGAAATTGATGGTAATTTGAAAACGAAAATTACGTGTAGGTAAAACTGAAAAAAGAAAACATTTTACGTAAACATTTGTCATCCGTCTTTGAAAATGTTTACTAAACAAACAACTAAAATTGAAAATAATTTATACATTGATTCTTGTAAAATTATCAATCCCTGATGGTCTAGCGGTTAGGATTCCTGGCTCTCACCCAGGCGGCCCGGGTTCGACTCCCGGTCAGGGAATATTTTTTTTCAATTGCAATTTTTTACTATATCAACATGACAACAATGTAAAAGTTGGTATTTGATGAAAAATTATTATTCATAACTCAAAATCAAATTACACAACTTGTATTAAAATCAAAATACTGTTTATCATTTGAAATTATTTATAAAATCAAAATTACGAGACAGACATGTGTGAAATTGATGGTAATTTGAAAACGAAAATTACGTGTAGGTAAAACTGAAAAAAGAAAACATTTTACGTAAACATTTGTCATCCGTCTTTGAAAATGTTTACTAAACAAACAACTAAAATTGAAAATAATTTATACATTGATTCTTGTAAAATTATCAATCCCTGATGGTCTAGCGGTTAGGATTCCTGGCTCTCACCCAGGCGGCCCGGGTTCGACTCCCGGTCAGGGAATATTTTTTTTCAATTGCAATTTTTTACTATATCAACATGACAACAATGTAAAAGTTGGTATTTGATGAAAAATTATTATTCATAACTCAAAATCAAATTACACAACTTGTATTAAAATCAAAATACTGTTTATCATTTGAAATTATTTATAAAATCAAAATTACGAGACAGACATGTGTGAAATTGATGGTAATTTGAAAACGAAAATTACGTGTAGGTAAAACTGAAAAAAGAAAACATTTTACGTAAACATTTGTCATCCGTCTTTGAAAATGTTTACTAAACAAACAACTAAAATTGAAAATAATTTATACATTGATTCTTGTAAAATTATCAATCCCTGATGGTCTAGCGGTTAGGATTCCTGGCTCTCACCCAGGCGGCCCGGGTTCGACTCCCGGTCAGGGAATATTTTTTTTCAATTGCAATTTTTTACTATATCAACATGACAACAATGTAAAAGTTGGTATTTGATGAAAAATTATTATTCATAACTCAAAATCAAATTACACAACTTGTATTAAAATCAAAATACTGTTTATCATTTGAAATTATTTATAAAATCAAAATTACGAGACAGACATGTGTGAAATTGATGGTAATTTGAAAACGAAAATTACGTGTAGGTAAAACTGAAAAAAAAAACATTTTACGTAAACATTTGTCATCCGTCTTTGAAAATGTTTACTAAACAAACAACTAAAATTGAAAATAATTTATACATTGATTCTTGTAAAATTATCAATCCCTGATGGTCTAGCGGTTAGGATTCCTGGCTCTCACCCAGGCGGCCCGGGTTCGACTCCCGGTCAGGGAATATTTTTTTTTCAATTGCAATTTTTTACTATATCAACATGACAACAATGTAAAAGTTGGTATTTGATGAAAAATTATTATTCATAACTCAAAATCAAATTACACAACTTGTATTAAAATCAAAATACTGTTTATCATTTGAAATTATTTATAAAATCAAAATTACGAGACAGACATGTGTGAAATTGATGGTAATTTGAAAACGAAAATTACGTGTAGGTAAAACTGAAAAAAGAAAACATTTTACGTAAACATTTGTCATCCGTCTTTGAAAATGTTTACTAAACAAACAACTAAAATTGAAAATAATTTATACATTGATTCTTGTAAAATTATCAATCCCTGATGGTCTAGCGGTTAGGATTCCTGGCTCTCACCCAGGCGGCCCGGGTTCGACTCCCGGTCAGGGAATATTTTTTTTCAATTGCAATTTTTTACTATATCAACATGACAACAATGTAAAAGTTGGTATTTGATGAAAAATTATTATTCATAACTCAAAATCAAATTACACAACTTGTATTAAAATCAAATACTGTTTATCATTTGAAATTATTTATAAAATCAAAATTACGAGACAGACATGTGTGAAATTGATGGTAATTTGAAAACGAAAATTACGTGTAGGTAAAACTGAAAAAAGAAAACATTTTACGTAAACATTTGTCATCCGTCTTTGAAAATGTTTACTAAACAAACAACTAAAATTGAAAATAATTTATACATTGATTCTTGTAAAATTATCAATCCCTGATGGTCTAGCGGTTAGGATTCCTGGCTCTCACCCAGGCGGCCCGGGTTCGACTCCCGGTCAGGGAATATTTTTTTTTCAATTGCAATTTTTTACTATATCAACATGACAACAATGTAAAAGTTGGTATTTGATGAAAAATTATTATTCATAACTCAAAATCAAATTACACAACTTGTATTAAAATCAAAATACTGTTTATCATTTGAAATTATTTATAAAATCAAAATTACGAGACAGACATGTGTGAAATTGATGGTAATTTGAAAACGAAAATTACGTGTAGGTAAAACTGAAAAAAGAAAACATTTTACGTAAACATTTGTCATCCGTCTTTGAAAATGTTTACTAAACAAACAACTAAAATTGAAAATAATTTATACATTGATTCTTGTAAAATTATCAATCCCTGATGGTCTAGCGGTTAGGATTCCTGGCTCTCACCCAGGCGGCCCGGGTTCGACTCCCGGTCAGGGAATATTTTTTTTCAATTGCAATTTTTTACTATATCAACATGACAACAATGTAAAAGTTGGTATTTGATGAAAAATTATTATTCATAACTCAAAATCAAATTACACAACTTGTATTAAAATCAAAATACTGTTTATCATTTGAAATTATTTATAAAATCAAAATTACGAGACAGACATGTGTGAAATTGATGGTAATTTGAAAACGAAAATTACGTGTAGGTAAAACTGAAAAAAGAAAACATTTTACGTAAACATTTGTCATCCGTCTTTGAAAATGTTTACTAAACAAACAACTAAAATTGAAAATAATTTATACATTGATTCTTGTAAAATTATCAATCCCTGATGGTCTAGCGGTTAGGATTCCTGGCTCTCACCCAGGCGGCCCGGGTTCGACTCCCGGTCAGGGAATATTTTTTTTCAATTGCAATTTTTTACTATATCAACATGACAACAATGTAAAAGTTGGTATTTGATGAAAAATTATTATTCATAACTCAAAATCAAATTACACAACTTGTATTAAAATCAAAATACTGTTTATCATTTGAAATTATTTATAAAATCAAAATTACGAGACACATGTGTGAAATTGATGGTAATTTGAAAACGAAAATTACGTGTAGGTAAAACTGAAAAAAGAAAACATTTTACGTAAACATTTGTCATCCGTCTTTGAAAATGTTTACTAAACAAACAACTAAAATTGAAAATAATTTATACATTGATTCTTGTAAAATTATCAATCCCTGATGGTCTAGCGGTTAGGATTCCTGGCTCTCACCCAGGCGGCCCGGGTTCGACTCCCGGTCAGGGAATATTTTTTTTCAATTGCAATTTTTTACTATATCAACATGACAACAATGTAAAAGTTGGTATTTGATGAAAAATTATTATTCATAACTCAAAATCAAATTACACAACTTGTATTAAAATCAAAATACTGTTTATCATTTGAAATTATTTATAAAATCAAAATTACGAGACAGACATGTGTGAAATTGATGGTAATTTGAAAACGAAAATTACGTGTAGGTAAAACTGAAAAAAGAAAACATTTTACGTAAACATTTGTCATCCGTCTTTGAAAATGTTTACTAAACAAACAACTAAAATTGAAAATAATTTATACATTGATTCTTGTAAAATTATCAATCCCTGATGGTCTAGCGGTTAGGATTCCTGGCTCTCACCCAGGCGGCCCGGGTTCGACTCCCGGTCAGGGAATATTTTTTTTCAATTGCAATTTTTTACTATATCAACATGACAACAATGTAAAAGTTGGTATTTGATGAAAAATTATTATTCATAACTCAAAATCAAATTACACAACTTGTATTAAAATCAAAATACTGTTTATCATTTGAAATTATTTATAAAATCAAAATTACGAGACAGACATGTGTGAAATTGATGGTAATTTGAAAACGAAAATTACGTGTAGGTAAAACTGAAAAAAGAAAACATTTTACGTAAACATTTGTCATCCGTCTTTGAAAATGTTTACTAAACAAACAACTAAAATTGAAAATAATTTATACATTGATTCTTGTAAAATTATCAATCCCTGATGGTCTAGCGGTTAGGATTCCTGGCTCTCACCCAGGCGGCCCGGGTTCGACTCCCGGTCAGGGAATATTTTTTTTCAATTGCAATTTTTTACTATATCAACATGACAACAATGTAAAAGTTGGTATTTGATGAAAAATTATTATTCATAACTCAAAATCAAATTACACAACTTGTATTAAAATCAAAATACTGTTTATCATTTGAAATTATTTATAAAATCAAAATTACGAGACAGACATGTGTGAAATTGATGGTAATTTGAAAACGAAAATTACGTGTAGGTAAAACTGAAAAAAGAAAACATTTTACGTAAACATTTGTCATCCGTCTTTGAAAATGTTTACTAAACAAACAACTAAAATTGAAAATAATTTATACATTGATTCTTGTAAAATTATCAATCCCTGATGGTCTAGCGGTTAGGATTCCTGGCTCTCACCCAGGCGGCCCGGGTTCGACTCCCGGTCAGGGAATATTTTTTTTCAATTGCAATTTTTTACTATATCAACATGACAACAATGTAAAAGTTGGTATTTGATGAAAAATTATTATTCATAACTCAAAATCAAATTACACAACTTGTATAAAATCAAAATACTGTTTATCATTTGAAATTATTTATAAAATCAAAATTACGAGACAGACATGTGTGAAATTGATGGTAATTTGAAAACGAAAATTACGTGTAGGTAAAACTGAAAAAAGAAAACATTTTACGTAAACATTTGTCATCCGTCTTTGAAAATGTTTACTAAACAACAACTAAAATTGAAAATAATTTATACATTGATTCTTGTAAAATTATCAATCCCTGATGGTCTAGCGGTTAGGATTCCTGGCTCTCACCCAGGCGGCCCGGGTTCGACTCCCGGTCAGGGAATATTTTTTTTCAATTGCAATTTTTTACTATATCAACATGACAACAATGTAAAAGTTGGTATTTGATGAAAAATTATTATTCATAACTCAAAATCAAATTACACAACTTGTATTAAAATCAAAATACTGTTTATCATTTGAAATTATTTATAAAATCAAAATTACGAGACAGACATGTGTGAAATTGATGGTAATTTGAAAACGAAAATTACGTGTAGGTAAAACTGAAAAAAGAAAACATTTTACGTAAACATTTGTCATCCGTCTTTGAAAATGTTTACTAAACAAACAACTAAAATTGAAAATAATTTATACATTGATTCTTGTAAAATTATCAATCCCTGATGGTCTAGCGGTTAGGATTCCTGGCTCTCACCCAGGCGGCCCGGGTTCGACTCCCGGTCAGGGAATATTTTTTTTCAATTGCAATTTTTACTATATCAACATGACAACAATGTAAAAGTTGGTATTTGATGAAAAATTATTATTCATAACTCAAAATCAAATTACACAACTTGTATTAAAATCAAAATACTGTTTATCATTTGAAATTATTTATAAAATCAAAATTACGAGACAGACATGTGAAATTGATGGTAATTTGAAAACGAAAATTACGTGTAGGTAAAACTGAAAAAAGAAAACATTTTACGTAAACATTTGTCATCCGTCTTTGAAAATGTTTACTAAACAAACAACTAAAATTGAAAATAATTTATACATTGATTCTTGTAAAATTATCAATCCCTGATGGTCTAGCGGTTAGGATTCCTGGCTCTCACCCAGGCGGCCCGGGTTCGACTCCCGGTCAGGGAATATTTTTTTCAATTGCAATTTTTTACTATATCAACATGACAACAATGTAAAAGTTGGTATTTGATGAAAAATTATTATTCATAACTCAAAATCAAATTACACAACTTGTATTAAAATCAAAATACTGTTTATCATTTGAAATTATTTATAAAATCAAAATTACGAGACAGACATGTGTGAAATTGATGGTAATTTGAAAACGAAAATACGTGTAGGTAAAACTGAAAAAAGAAAACATTTTACGTAAACATTTGTCATCCGTCTTTGAAAATGTTTACTAAACAAACAACTAAAATTGAAAATAATTTATACATTGATTCTTGTAAAATTATCAATCCCTGATGGTCTAGCGGTTAGGATTCCTGGCTCTCACCCAGGCGGCCCGGGTTCGACTCCCGGTCAGGGAATATTTTTTTTCAATTGCAATTTTTTACTATATCAACATGACAACAATGTAAAAGTTGGTATTTGATGAAAAATTATTATTCATAACTCAAAATCAAATTACACAACTTGTATTAAAATCAAAATACTGTTTATCATTTGAAATTATTTATAAAATCAAAATTACGAGACAGACATGTGTGAAATTGATGGTAATTTGAAAACGAAAATTACGTGTAGGTAAAACTGAAAAAAGAAAACATTTTACGTAAACATTTGTCATCCGTCTTTGAAAATGTTTACTAAACAAACAACTAAAATTGAAAATATTTATACATTGATTCTTGTAAAATTATCAATCCCTGATGGTCTAGCGGTTAGGATTCCTGGCTCTCACCCAGGCGGCCCGGGTTCGACTCCCGGTCAGGGAATATTTTTTTTCAATTGCAATTTTTTACTATATCAAACATGACAACAATGTAAAAGTTGGTATTTGATGAAAAATTATTATTCATAACTCAAAATCAAATTACACAACTTGTATTAAAATCAAAATACTGTTTATCATTTGAAATTATTTATAAAATCAAAATTACGAGACAGACATGTGTGAAATTGATGGTAATTTGAAACGAAAATTACGTGTAGGTAAAACTGAAAAAAGAAAACATTTTACGTAAACATTTGTCATCCGTCTTTGAAAATGTTTACTAAACAAACAACTAAAATTGAAAATAATTTATACATTGATTCTTGTAAAATTATCAATCCCTGATGGTCTAGCGGTTAGGATTCCTGGCTCTCACCCAGGCGGCCCGGGTTCGACTCCCGGTCAGGGAATATTTTTTTCAATTGCAATTTTTTACTATATCAACATGACAACAATGTAAAAGTTGGTATTTGATGAAAAATTATTATTCATAACTCAAAATCAAATTACACAACTTGTATTAAAATCAAAATACTGTTTATCATTTGAAATTATTTATAAAATCAAAATTACGAGACAGACATGTGTAAATTGATGGTAATTTGAAAACGAAAATTACGTGTAGGTAAAACTGAAAAAAGAAAACATTTTACGTAAACATTTGTCATCCGTCTTTGAAAATGTTTACTAAACAAACAACTAAAATTGAAAATAATTTATACATTGATTCTTGTAAAATTATCAATCCCTGATGGTCTAGCGGTTAGGATTCCTGGCTCTCACCCAGGCGGCCCGGGTTCGACTCCCGGTCAGGGAATATTTTTTTTTCAATTGCAATTTTTTACTATATCAACATGACAACAATGTAAAAGTTGGTATTTGATGAAAAATTATTATTCATAACTCAAAATCAAATTACACAACTTGTATTAAAATCAAAATACTGTTTATCATTTGAAATTATTTATAAAATCAAAATTACGAGACAGACATGTGTGAAATTGATGGTTTGAAAACGAAAATTACGTGTAGGTAAAACTGAAAAAAGAAAACATTTTACGTAAACATTTGTCATCCGTCTTTGAAAATGTTTACTAAACAAACAACTAAAATTGAAAATAATTTATACATTGATTCTTGTAAAATTATCAATCCCTGATGGTCTAGCGGTTAGGATTCCTGGCTCTCACCCAGGCGGCCCGGGTTCGACTCCCGGTCAGGGAATATTTTTTTTCAATTGCAATTTTTTACTATATCAACATGACAACAATGTAAAAGTTGGTATTTGATGAAAAATTATTATTCATAACTCAAAATCAAATTACACAACTTGTATTAAAATCAAAATACTGTTTATCATTTGAAATTATTTATAAAATCAAAATTACGAGACAGACATGTGTGAAATTGATGGTAATTTGAAAACGAAAATTACGTGTAGGTAAAACTGAAAAAAGAAAACATTTTACGTAAACATTTGTCATCCGTCTTTGAAAATGTTTACTAAACAAACAACTAAAATTGAAAATAATTTATACATTGATTCTTGTAAAATTATCAATCCCTGATGGTCTAGCGGTTAGGATTCCTGGCTCTCACCCAGGCGGCCCGGGTTCGACTCCCGGTCAGGGAATATTTTTTTTCAATTGCAATTTTTTACTATATCAACATGACAACAATGTAAAAGTTGGTATTTGATGAAAATTATTATTCATAACTCAAAATCAAATTACACAACTTGTATTAAAATCAAAATACTGTTTATCATTTGAAATTATTTATAAAATCAAAATTACGAGACAGACATGTGTGAAATTGATGGTAATTTGAAAACGAAAATTACGTGTAGGTAAAACTGAAAAAAGAAAACATTTTACGTAAACATTTGTCATCCGTCTTTGAAAATGTTTACTAAACAAACAACTAAAATTGAAAATAATTTATACATTGATTCTTGTAAAATTATCAATCCCTGATGGTCTAGCGGTTAGGATTCCTGGCTCTCACCCAGGCGGCCCGGGTTCGACTCCCGGTCAGGGAATATTTTTTTTTCAATTGCAATTTTTTACTATATCAACATGACAACAATGTAAAAGTTGGTATTTGATGAAAAATTATTATTCATAACTCAAAATCAAATTACACAACTTGTATTAAAATCAAAATACTGTTTATCATTTGAAATTATTTATAAAATCAAAATTACGAGACAGACATGTGTGAAATTGATGGTAATTTGAAAACGAAAATTACGTGTAGGTAAAACTGAAAAAAGAAAACATTTTACGTAAACATTTGTCATCCGTCTTTGAAAATGTTTACTAAACAAACAACTAAAATTGAAAATAATTTATACATTGATTCTTGTAAAATTATCAATCCCTGATGGTCTAGCGGTTAGGATTCCTGGCTCTCACCCAGGCGGCCCGGGTTCGACTCCCGGTCAGGGAATATTTTTTTCAATTGCAATTTTTTACTATATCAACATGACAACAATGTAAAAGTTGGTATTTGATGAAAAATTATTATTCATAACTCAAAATCAAATTACACAACTTGTATTAAAATCAAAATACTGTTTATCATTTGAAATTATTTATAAAATCAAAATTACGAGACAGACATGTGTAAATTGATGGTAATTTGAAAACGAAAATTACGTGTAGGTAAAACTGAAAAAAGAAAACATTTTACGTAAACATTTGTCATCCGTCTTTGAAAATGTTTACTAAACAAACAACTAAAATTGAAAATAATTTATACATTGATTCTTGTAAAATTATCAATCCCTGATGGTCTAGCGGTTAGGATTCCTGGCTCTCACCCAGGCGGCCCGGGTTCGACTCCCGGTCAGGGAATATTTTTTTTCAATTGCAATTTTTTACTATATCAACATGACAACAATGTAAAAGTTGGTATTTGATGAAAAATTATTATTCATAACTCAAAATCAAATTAACACAACTTGTATTAAAATCAAAATACTGTTTATCATTTGAAATTATTTATAAAATCAAAATTACGAGACAGACATGTGTGAAATTGATGGTAATTTGAAAACGAAAATTACGTGTAGGTAAAACTGAAAAAGAAAACATTTTACGTAAACATTTGTCATCCGTCTTTGAAAATGTTTACTAAACAAACAACTAAAATTGAAAATAATTTATACATTGATTCTTGTAAAATTATCAATCCCTGATGGTCTAGCGGTTAGGATTCCTGGCTCTCACCCAGGCGGCCCGGGTTCGACTCCCGGTCAGGGAATATTTTTTTCAATTGCAATTTTTTACTATATCAACATGACAACAATGTAAAAGTTGGTATTTGATGAAAAATTATTATTCATAACTCAAAATCAAATTACACAACTTGTATTAAAATCAAAATACTGTTTATCATTTGAAATTATTTATAAAATCAAAATTACGAGACAGACATGTGTGAAATTGATGGTAATTTGAAAACGAAAATTACGTGTAGGTAAAACTGAAAAAAGAAAACATTTTACGTAAACATTTGTCATCCGTCTTTGAAAATGTTTACTAAACAAACAACTAAAATTGAAAATAATTTATACATTGATTCTTGTAAAATTATCAATCCCTGATGGTCTAGCGGTTAGGATTCCTGGCTCTCACCCAGGCGGCCCGGGTTCGACTCCCGGTCAGGGAATATTTTTTTTCAATTGCAATTTTTTACTATATCAACATGACAACAATGTAAAAGTTGGTATTTGATGAAAAATTATTATTCATAACTCAAAATCAAATTACACAACTTGTATTAAAATCAAAATACTGTTTATCATTTGAAATTATTTATAAAATCAAAATTACGAGACAGACATGTGTGAAATTGATGGTAATTTGAAAACGAAAATTACGTGTAGGTAAAACTGAAAAAAGAAAACATTTTACGTAAACATTTGTCATCCGTCTTTGAAAATGTTTACTAAACAAACAACTAAAATTGAAAATAATTTATACATTGATTCTTGTAAAATTATCAATCCCTGATGGTCTAGCGGTTAGGATTCCTGGCTCTCACCCAGGCGGCCCGGGTTCGACTCCCGGTCAGGGAATATTTTTTTTCAATTGCAATTTTTTACTATATCAACATGACAACAATGTAAAAGTTGGTATTTGATGAAAAATTATTATTCATAACTCAAAATCAAATTACACAACTTGTATTAAAATCAAAATACTGTTTATCATTTGAAATTATTTATAAAATCAAAATTACGAGACAGACATGTGTGAAATTGATGGTAATTTGAAAACGAAAATTACGTGTAGGTAAAACTGAAAAAAGAAAACATTTTACGTAAACATTTGTCATCCGTCTTTGAAAATGTTTACTAAACAAACAACTAAAATTGAAAATAATTTATACATTGATTCTTGTAAAATTATCAATCCCTGATGGTCTAGCGGTTAGGATTCCTGGCTCTCACCCAGGCGGCCCGGGTTCGACTCCCGGTCAGGGAATATTTTTTTTCAATTGCAATTTTTTACTATATCAACATGACAACAATGTAAAAGTTGGTATTTGATGAAAAATTATTATTCATAACTCAAAATCAAATTACACAACTTGTATTAAAATCAAAATACTGTTTATCATTTGAAATTATTTATAAAATCAAAATTACGAGACAGACATGTGTGAAAATTGATGGTAATTTGAAAACGAAAATTACGTGTAGGTAAAACTGAAAAAAGAAAACATTTTACGTAAACATTTGTCATCCGTCTTTGAAAATGTTTACTAAACAAACAACTAAAATTGAAAATAATTTATACATTGATTCTTGTAAAATTATCAATCCCTGATGGTCTAGCGGTTAGGATTCCTGGCTCTCACCCAGGCGGCCCGGGTTCGACTCCCGGTCAGGGAATATTTTTTTTCAATTGCAATTTTTTACTATATCAACATGACAACAATGTAAAAGTTGGTATTTGATGAAAAATTATTATTCATAACTCAAAATCAAATTACACAACTTGTATTAAAATCAAAATACTGTTTATCATTTGAAATTATTTATAAAATCAAAATTACGAGACAGACATGTGTGAAATTGATGGTAATTTGAAAACGAAAATACGTGTAGGTAAAACTGAAAAAAGAAAACATTTTACGTAAACATTTGTCATCCGTCTTTGAAAATGTTTACTAAACAAACAACTAAAATTGAAAATAATTTATACATTGATTCTTGTAAAATTATCAATCCCTGATGGTCTAGCGGTTAGGATTCCTGGCTCTCACCCAGGCGGCCCGGGTTCGACTCCCGGTCAGGGAATATTTTTTTCAATTGCAATTTTTTACTATATCAACATGACAACAATGTAAAAGTTGGTATTTGATGAAAAATTATTATTCATAACTCAAAATCAAATTACACAACTTGTATTAAAATCAAAATACTGTTTATCATTTGAAATTATTTATAAAATCAAAATTACGAGACAGACATGTGTGAAATTGATGGTAATTTGAAAACGAAAATTACGTGTAGGTAAAACTGAAAAAAGAAAACATTTTACGTAAACATTTGTCATCCGTCTTTGAAAATGTTTACTAAACAAAAACTAAAATTGAAAATAATTTATACATTGATTCTTGTAAAATTATCAATCCCTGATGGTCTAGCGGTTAGGATTCCTGGCTCTCACCCAGGCGGCCCGGGTTCGACTCCCGGTCAGGGAATATTTTTTTTCAATTGCAATTTTTTACTATATCAACATGACAACAATGTAAAAGTTGGTATTTGATGAAAAATTATTATTCATAACTCAAAATCAAATTACACAACTTGTATTAAAATCAAAATACTGTTTATCATTTGAAATTATTTATAAAATCAAAATTACGAGACAGACATGTGTGAAATTGATGGTAATTTGAAAACGAAAATTACGTGTAGGTAAAACTGAAAAAAGAAAACATTTTACGTAAACATTTGTCATCCGTCTTTGAAAATGTTTACTAAACAAACAACTAAAATTGAAAATAATTTATACATTGATTCTTGTAAAATTATCAATCCCTGATGGTCTAGCGGTTAGGATTCCTGGCTCTCACCCAGGCGGCCCGGGTTCGACTCCCGGTCAGGGAATATTTTTTTTCAATTGCAATTTTTTACTATATCAACATGACAACAATGTAAAAGTTGGTATTTGATGAAAAATTATTATTCATAACTCAAAATCAAATTACACAACTTGTATTAAAATCAAAATACTGTTTATCATTTGAAATTATTTATAAAATCAAAATTACGAGACAGACATGTGTGAAATTGATGGTAATTTGAAAACGAAAATTACGTGTAGGTAAAACTGAAAAAAGAAAACATTTACGTAAACATTTGTCATCCGTCTTTGAAAATGTTTACTAAACAAACAACTAAAATTGAAAATAATTTATACATTGATTCTTGTAAAATTATCAATCCCTGATGGTCTAGCGGTTAGGATTCCTGGCTCTCACCCAGGCGGCCCGGGTTCGACTCCCGGTCAGGGAATATTTTTTTTCAATTGCAATTTTTTACTATATCAACATGACAACAATGTAAAAGTTGGTATTTGATGAAAAATTATTATTCATAACTCAAAATCAAATTACACAACTTGTATTAAAATCAAAATACTGTTATCATTTGAAATTATTTATAAAATCAAAATTACGAGACAGACATGTGTGAAATTGATGGTAATTTGAAAACGAAAATACGTGTAGGTAAAACTGAAAAAAGAAAACATTTTACGTAAACATTTGTCATCCGTCTTTGAAAATGTTTACTAAACAAACAACTAAAATTGAAAATAATTTATACATTGATTCTTGTAAAATTATCAATCCCTGATGGTCTAGCGGTTAGGATTCCTGGCTCTCACCCAGGCGGCCCGGGTTCGACTCCCGGTCAGGGAATATTTTTTTTCAATTGCAATTTTTTACTATATCAACATGACAACAATGTAAAAGTTGGTATTTGATGAAAAATTATTATTCATAACTCAAAATCAAATTACACAACTTGTATTAAAATCAAAATACTGTTTATCATTTGAAATTATTTATAAAATCAAATTACGAGACAGACATGTGTGAAATTGATGGTAATTTGAAAACGAAAATTACGTGTAGGTAAAACTGAAAAAAGAAAACATTTTACGTAAACATTTGTCATCCGTCTTTGAAAATGTTTACTAACAAACAACTAAAATTGAAAATAATTTATACATTGATTCTTGTAAAATTATCAATCCTGATGGTTCTAGCGGTTAGGATTCCTGGCTCTCACCCAGGCGGCCCGGGTTCGACTCCCGGTCAGGGAATATTTTTTTTTCAATTGCAATTTTTTACATATCAACATGACAACAATGTAAAAGTTGGTATTTGATGAAAAAATTATTATTCATAACTCAAAATCAAATTACACAACTTGTATTAAAATCAAAATACTGTTTATCATTTGAAATTATTTATAAAATCAAAATTACGAGACAGACATGTGTGAAATTGATGGTAATTTGAAAACGAAAATTACGTGTAGGTAAAACTGAAAAAAGAAAACATTTTACGTAAACATTTGTCATCCGTCTTTGAAAATGTTTACTAAAACAAACAACTAAAATTGAAAATAATTTATACATTGATTCTTGTAAAATTATCAATCCCATGTCTAGCGGTTAGGATTCCTGGCTCTCACCCAGGCGGCCCGGGTTCGACTCCCGGTCAGGGAATATTTTTTTTCAATTGCAATTTTTACTATATCAACATGACAACAATGTAAAAGTTGGTATTTGATGAAAATTATTATTCATAACTCAAAATCAAATTACACAACTTGTATTAAAATCAAAATACTGTTTATCATTTGAAATTATTTATAAAATCAAAATTACGAGACAGACATGTGTGAAATTGATGGTAATTTGAAAACGAAAATACGTGTAGGTAAAACTGAAAAAGAAAACATTTTACGTAAACATTTGTCATCCGTCTTTGAAAATGTTTACTAAACAAACAACTAAAAT
>JACMZG010000637.1:0-16241 GCA_018340805.1 Microvelia longipes
TATTATTATTATTAATATTGTGAAGCATGTTAAGGCCTCGTTAGTACTCAGTAGCGTGAGCTAGGTCTGTTGGAGGTGCTGGTTCTTACTCAGTTTACTCGTCGTTCAATTCTCAACCCGAAAAAAAAAATCGCGACCCCAGAAAAAAATCCGCGACCCAAAAGAAAAAAATTAAAAAGTGACGCTTGGACCTACTTTCCGTGACCTTGACCTACTTGTTTTGGACCATCGGCAACGACCTTGACCTACTTATCGGTTGCCATGACAACGGTTGCTCATGGCAACCGGGGATTGACCCCCCCCCTTGTTCTCGTCGTCCCTCGGTTTCCCCCGCACTTCTCCCCAGGTTCTCCAATTTTTGAAAAAATCAATATTTTGAACTTTACGAAAAATCATTAAATATTCAATCTATTGAAAATTACGTTTAAACTTTCGATGATTTTTACAAATTGTAAAATGTGAAAAATCTCAACAACTGAAAATATGAAAAACATTTTACTTTGATGACAAGTGAAAATTCATTGATTGATTGACGTAAAAGTTGCAAAGTTTTATTTGATGAGCAAAATAATGTTGATTAGAGAGATTTTGAATGTGATTTTTAAAAATGAATTTAATTTTTACAAATCAAATGAATTATGAAATAGATTGTTGACGGGGAACTAGCTCAGATGGTAGAGCGCTCGCTTAGCATGCGAGAGGTACTGGATCGATACCCAGGTTCTCCAATTTTTTTGAAAAAATTCAATATTTTACTTTACGAAAAATCATTAATATTCAATCTATTGAAAATTACGTTTAAACTTTCGATGATTTTTACAATTGTAAAATGTGAAAAATCTCAACAACTGAAAATATGAAAAAACATTTTACTTTGATGACAAGTGAAAATTCATTGATTGATTGACGTAAAAGTTGCAAAGTTTTATTTGATGAGCAAAATAATGTTGATTAGAGAGATTTTGAATGTGATTTTTAAAAATGAATTTAATTTTTACAAATCAAATGAATTATGAAATAGATTGTTGACGGGGAACTAGCTCAGATGGTAGAGCGCTCGCTTAGCATGCGAGAGGTACTGGGATCGATACCCAGGTTCTCCAATTTTTTTGAAAAATTCAATATTTTACTTTACGAAAAATCATTAATATTCAATCTATTGAAAATTACGTTTAAACTTTCGATGATTTTTACAATTGTAAAATGTGAAAAATCTCAACAACTGAAAATATGAAAAACATTTTACTTTGATGACAAGTGAAAATTCATTGATTGATTGACGTAAAAGTTGCAAAGTTTTATTTGATGAGCAAAATAATGTTGATTAGAGAGATTTTGAATGTGATTTTTAAAAATGAATTTAATTTTTACAAATCAAATGAATTATGAAATAGATTGTTGACGGGGAACTAGCTCAGATGGTAGAGCGCTCGCTTAGCATGCGAGAGGTACTGGGATCGATACCCAGGTTCTCCAATTTTTTTGAAAAATTCAATATTTTACTTTACGAAAAATCATTAATATTCAATCTATTGAAAATTACGTTTAAACTTTCGATGATTTTTACAATTGTAAAATGTGAAAAATCTCAACAACTGAAAATATGAAAAACATTTTACTTTGATGACAAGTGAAAATTCATTGATTGATTGACGTAAAAGTTGCAAAGTTTTATTTGATGAGCAAAATAATGTTGATTAGAGAGATTTTGAATGTGATTTTTAAAAATGAATTTAATTTTTACAAATCAAATGAATTATGAAATAGATTGTTGACGGGGAACTAGCTCAGATGGTAGAGCGCTCGCTTAGCATGCGAGAGGTACTGGGATCGATACCCAGGTTCTCCAATTTTTTTGAAAAATTCAATATTTTACTTTACGAAAAATCATTAATATTCAATCTATTGAAAATTACGTTTAAACTTTCGATGATTTTTACAATTGTAAAATGTGAAAAATCTCAACAACTGAAAATATGAAAAACATTTTACTTTGATGACAAGTGAAAATTCATTGATTGATTGACGTAAAAGTTGCAAAGTTTTATTTGATGAGCAAAATAATGTTGATTAGAGAGATTTTGAATGTGATTTTTAAAAATGAATTTAATTTTTACAAATCAAATGAATTATGAAATAGATTGTTGACGGGGAACTAGCTCAGATGGTAGAGCGCTCGCTTAGCATGCGAGAGGTACTGGGATCGATACCCAGGTTCTCCAATTTTTTTGAAAAATTCAATATTTTACTTTACGAAAAATCATTAATATTCAATCTATTGAAAATTACGTTTAAACTTTCGATGATTTTTACAATTGTAAAATGTGAAAAATCTCAACAACTGAAAATATGAAAAACATTTTACTTTGATGACAAGTGAAAATTCATTGATTGATTGACGTAAAAGTTGCAAAGTTTTATTTGATGAGCAAAATAATGTTGATTAGAGAGATTTTGAATGTGATTTTTAAAAATGAATTTAATTTTTACAAATCAAATGAATTATGAAATAGATTGTTGACGGGGAACTAGCTCAGATGGTAGAGCGCTCGCTTAGCATGCGAGAGGTACTGGGATCGATACCCAGGTTCTCCAATTTTTTTGAAAAATTCAATATTTTACTTTACGAAAAATCATTAATATTCAATCTATTGAAAATTACGTTTAAACTTTCGATGATTTTTACAATTGTAAAATGTGAAAAATCTCAACAACTGAAAATATGAAAAACATTTTACTTTGATGACAAGTGAAAATTCATTGATTGATTGACGTAAAAGTTGCAAAGTTTTATTTGATGAGCAAAATAATGTTGATTAGAGAGATTTTGAATGTGATTTTTAAAAATGAATTTAATTTTTACAAATCAAATGAATTATGAAATAGATTGTTGACGGGGAACTAGCTCAGATGGTAGAGCGCTCGCTTAGCATGCGAGAGGTACTGGGATCGATACCCAGGTTCTCCAATTTTTTTGAAAAATTCAATATTTTACTTTACGAAAAATCATTAATATTCAATCTATTGAAAATTACGTTTAAACTTTCGATGATTTTTACAATTGTAAAATGTGAAAAATCTCAACAACTGAAAATATGAAAAACATTTTACTTTGATGACAAGTGAAAATTCATTGATTGATTGACGTAAAAGTTGCAAAGTTTTATTTGATGAGCAAAATAATGTTGATTAGAGAGATTTTGAATGTGATTTTTAAAAATGAATTTAATTTTTACAAATCAAATGAATTATGAAATAGATTGTTGACGGGGAACTAGCTCAGATGGTAGAGCGCTCGCTTAGCATGCGAGAGGTACTGGGATCGATACCCAGGTTCTCCAATTTTTTTGAAAAATTCAATATTTTACTTTACGAAAAATCATTAATATTCAATCTATTGAAAATTACGTTTAAACTTTCGATGATTTTTACAATTGTAAAATGTGAAAAATCTCAACAACTGAAAATATGAAAAACATTTTACTTTGATGACAAGTGAAAATTCATTGATTGATTGACGTAAAAGTTGCAAAGTTTTATTTGATGAGCAAAATAATGTTGATTAGAGAGATTTTGAATGTGATTTTTAAAAATGAATTTAATTTTTACAAATCAAATGAATTATGAAATAGATTGTTGACGGGGAACTAGCTCAGATGGTAGAGCGCTCGCTTAGCATGCGAGAGGTACTGGATCGATACCCAGGTTCTCCAATTTTTTTGAAAAATTCAATATTTTACTTTACGAAAAATCATTAATATTCAATCTATTGAAAATTACGTTTAAACTTTCGATGATTTTTACAATTGTAAAATGTGAAAAATCTCAACAACTGAAAATATGAAAAACATTTTACTTTGATGACAAGTGAAAATTCATTGATTGATTGACGTAAAAGTTGCAAAGTTTTATTTGATGAGCAAAATAATGTTGATTAGAGAGATTTTGAATGTGATTTTTAAAAATGAATTTAATTTTTACAAATCAAATGAATTATGAAATAGATTGTTGACGGGGAACTAGCTCAGATGGTAGAGCGCTCGCTTAGCATGCGAGAGGTACTGGGATCGATACCCAGGTTCTCCAATTTTTTTGAAAAATTCAATATTTTACTTTACGAAAAATCATTAATTCAATCTATTGAAAATTACGTTTAAACTTTCGATGATTTTTACAATTGTAAAATGTGAAAAATCTCAACAACTGAAAATATGAAAAACATTTTACTTTGATGACAAGTGAAAATTCATTGATTGATTGACGTAAAAGTTGCAAAGTTTTATTTGATGAGCAAAATAATGTTGATTAGAGAGATTTTGAATGTGATTTTTAAAAATGAATTTAATTTTTACAAATCAAATGAATTATGAAATAGATTGTTGACGGGGAACTAGCTCAGATGGTAGAGCGCTCGCTTAGCATGCGAGAGGTACTGGGATCGATACCCAGGTTCTCCAATTTTTTTGAAAAATTCAATATTTTACTTTACGAAAAATCATTAATATTCAATCTATTGAAAATTACGTTTAAACTTTCGATGATTTTTACAATTGTAAAATGTGAAAAATCTCAACAACTGAAAATATGAAAAACATTTTACTTTGATGACAAGTGAAAATTCATTGATTGATTGACGTAAAAGTTGCAAAGTTTTATTTGATGAGCAAAATAATGTTGATTAGAGAGATTTTGAATGTGATTTTTAAAAATGAATTTAATTTTTACAAAAAATGAATTATGAAATAGATTGTTGACGGGGAACTAGCTCAGATGGTAGAGCGCTCGCTTAGCATGCGAGAGGTACTGGGATCGATACCCAGGTTCTCCAATTTTTTTTGAAAAATTCAATATTTTACTTTACGAAAAATCATTAATATTCAATCTATTGAAAATTACGTTTAAACTTTCGATGATTTTTACAATTGTAAAATGTGAAAAATCTCAACAACTGAAAATATGAAAAACATTTTACTTTGATGACAAGTGAAAATTCATTGATTGATTGACGTAAAAGTTGCAAAGTTTTATTTGATGAGCAAAATAATGTTGATTAGAGAGATTTTGAATGTGATTTTTAAAAATGAATTTAATTTTTACAAATCAAATGAATTATGAAATAGATTGTTGACGGGGAACTAGCTCAGATGGTAGAGCGCTCGCTTAGCATGCGAGAGGTACTGGATCGATACCCAGGTTCTCCAATTTTTTTGAAAAATTCAATATTTTACTTTACGAAAAATCATTAATATTCAATCTATTGAAAATTACGTTTAAACTTTCGATGATTTTTACAATTGTAAAATGTGAAAAATCTCAACAACTGAAAATATGAAAAACATTTTACTTTGATGACAAGTGAAAATTCATTGATTGATTGACGTAAAAGTTGCAAAGTTTTATTTGATGAGCAAAATAATGTTGATTAGAGAGATTTTGAATGTGATTTTTAAAAATGAATTTAATTTTTACAAATCAAATGAATTATGAAATAGATTGTTGACGGGGAACTAGCTCAGATGGTAGAGCGCTCGCTTAGCATGCGAGAGGTACTGGATCGATACCCAGGTTCTCCAATTTTTTTGAAAAATTCAATATTTTACTTTACGAAAAATCATTAATATTCAATCTATTGAAAATTACGTTTAAACTTTCGATGATTTTTACAATTGTAAAATGTGAAAAATCTCAACAACTGAAAATATGAAAAACATTTTACTTTGATGACAAGTGAAAATTCATTGATTGATTGACGTAAAAGTTGCAAAGTTTTATTTGATGAGCAAAATAATGTTGATTAGAGAGATTTTGAATGTGATTTTTAAAAATGAATTTAATTTTTACAAATCAAATGAATTATGAAATAGATTGTTGACGGGGAACTAGCTCAGATGGTAGAGCGCTCGCTTAGCATGCGAGAGGTACTGGGATCGATACCCAGGTTCTCCAATTTTTTTGAAAAATTCAATATTTTACTTTACGAAAAATCATTAATATTCAATCTATTGAAAATTACGTTTAAACTTTCGATGATTTTTACAATTGTAAAATGTGAAAAATCTCAACAACTGAAAATATGAAAAACATTTTACTTTGATGACAAGTGAAAATTCATTGATTGATTGACGTAAAAGTTGCAAAGTTTTATTTGATGAGCAAAATAATGTTGATTAGAGAGATTTTGAATGTGATTTTTAAAAATGAATTTAATTTTTACAAATCAAATGAATTATGAAATAGATTGTTGACGGGGAACTAGCTCAGATGGTAGAGCGCTCGCTTAGCATGCGAGAGGTACTGGGATCGATACCCAGGTTCTCCAATTTTTTTGAAAATTCAATATTTTACTTTACGAAAAATCATTAATATTCAATCTATTGAAAATTACGTTTAAACTTTCGATGATTTTTACAATTGTAAAATGTGAAAAATCTCAACAACTGAAAATATGAAAAACATTTTACTTTGATGACAAGTGAAAATTCATTGATTGATTGACGTAAAAGTTGCAAAGTTTTATTTGATGAGCAAAATAATGTTGATTAGAGAGATTTTGAATGTGATTTTTAAAAATGAATTTAATTTTTACAAATCAAATGAATTATGAAATAGATTGTTGACGGGGAACTAGCTCAGATGGTAGAGCGCTCGCTTAGCATGCGAGAGGTACTGGGATCGATACCCAGGTTCTCCAATTTTTTTGAAAAATTCAATATTTTACTTTACGAAAAATCATTAATATTCAATCTATTGAAAATTACGTTTAAACTTTCGATGATTTTTACAATTGTAAAATGTGAAAAATCTCAACAACTGAAAATATGAAAAACATTTTACTTTGATGACAAGTGAAAATTCATTGATTGATTGACGTAAAAGTTGCAAAGTTTTATTTGATGAGCAAAATAATGTTGATTAGAGAGATTTTGAATGTGATTTTTAAAAATGAATTTAATTTTTACAAATCAAATGAATTATGAAATAGATTGTTGACGGGGAACTAGCTCAGATGGTAGAGCGCTCGCTTAGCATGCGAGAGGTACTGGGATCGATACCCAGGTTCTCCAATTTTTTTGAAAAATTTCAATATTTTACTTTACGAAAAATCATTAATATTCAATCTATTGAAAATTACGTTTAAACTTTCGATGATTTTTACAATTGTAAAATGTGAAAAATCTCAACAACTGAAAATATGAAAAACATTTTACTTTGATGACAAGTGAAAATTCATTGATTGATTGACGTAAAAGTTGCAAAGTTTTATTTGATGAGCAAAATAATGTTGATTAGAGAGATTTTGAATGTGATTTTTAAAAATGAATTTAATTTTTACAAATCAAATGAATTATGAAATAGATTGTTGACGGGGAACTAGCTCAGATGGTAGAGCGCTCGCTTAGCATGCGAGAGGTACTGGGATCGATACCCAGGTTCTCCAATTTTTTTGAAAAATTCAATATTTTACTTTACGAAAAATCATTAATATTCAATCTATTGAAAATTACGTTTAAACTTTCGATGATTTTTACAATTGTAAAATGTGAAAAATCTCAACAACTGAAAAATGAAAAACATTTTACTTTGATGACAAGTGAAAATTCATTGATTGATTGACGTAAAAGTTGCAAAGTTTTATTTGATGAGCAAAATAATGTTGATTAGAGAGATTTTGAATGTGATTTTTAAAAATGAATTTAATTTTTACAAATCAAATGAATTATGAAATAGATTGTTGACGGGGAACTAGCTCAGATGGTAGAGCGCTCGCTTAGCATGCGAGAGGTACTGGGATCGATACCCAGGTTCTCCAATTTTTTTGAAAAATTCAATATTTTACTTTACGAAAAATCATTAATATTCAATCTATTGAAAATTACGTTTAAACTTTCGATGATTTTTACAATTGTAAAATGTGAAAAATCTCAACAACTGAAAATATGAAAAACATTTTACTTTGATGACAAGTGAAAATTCATTGATTGATTGACGTAAAAGTTGCAAAGTTTTATTTGATGAGCAAAATAATGTTGATTAGAGAGATTTTGAATGTGATTTTTAAAAATGAATTTAATTTTTACAAATCAAATGAATTATGAAATAGATTGTTGACGGGGAACTAGCTCAGATGGTAGAGCGCTCGCTTAGCATGCGAGAGGTACTGGGATCGATACCCAGGTTCTCCAATTTTTTTGAAAAATTCAATATTTTACTTTACGAAAAATCATTAATATTCAATCTATTGAAAATTACGTTTAAACTTTCGATGATTTTTACAATTGTAAAATGTGAAAAATCTCAACAACTGAAAATATGAAAAACATTTTACTTTGATGACAAGTGAAAATTCATTGATTGATTGACGTAAAAGTTGCAAAGTTTTATTTGATGAGCAAAATAATGTTGATTAGAGAGATTTTGAATGTGATTTTTAAAAATGAATTTAATTTTTACAAATCAAATGAATTATGAAATAGATTGTTGACGGGGAACTAGCTCAGATGGTAGAGCGCTCGCTTAGCATGCGAGAGGTACTGGGATCGATACCCAGGTTCTCCAATTTTTTTGAAAAATTCAATATTTTACTTTACGAAAAATCATTAATATTCAATCTATTGAAAATTACGTTTAAACTTTCGATGATTTTTACAATTGTAAAATGTGAAAAATCTCAACAACTGAAAATATGAAAAACATTTTACTTTGATGACAAGTGAAAATTCATTGATTGATTGACGTAAAAGTTGCAAAGTTTTATTTGATGAGCAAAATAATGTTGATTAGAGAGATTTTGAATGTGATTTTTAAAAATGAATTTAATTTTTACAAATCAAATGAATTATGAAATAGATTGTTGACGGGGAACTAGCTCAGATGGTAGAGCGCTCGCTTAGCATGCGAGAGGTACTGGGATCGATACCCAGGTTCTCCAATTTTTTTGAAAAATTCAATATTTTACTTTACGAAAAATCATTAATATTCAATCTATTGAAAATTACGTTTAAACTTTCGATGATTTTTACAATTGTAAAATGTGAAAAATCTCAACAACTGAAAATATGAAAAACATTTTACTTTGATGACAAGTGAAAATTCATTGATTGATTGACGTAAAAGTTGCAAAGTTTTATTTGATGAGCAAAATAATGTTGATTAGAGAGATTTTGAATGTGATTTTTAAAAATGAATTTAATTTTTACAAATCAAATGAATTATGAAATAGATTGTTGACGGGGAACTAGCTCAGATGGTAGAGCGCTCGCTTAGCATGCTGAGAGGTACTGGGATCGATACCCAGGTTCTCCAATTTTTTTGAAAAATTCAATATTTTACTTTACGAAAAATCATTAATATTCAATCTATTGAAAATTACGTTTAAACTTTCGATGATTTTTACAATTGTAAAATGTGAAAAATCTCAACAACTGAAAATATGAAAAACATTTTACTTTGATGACAAGTGAAAATTCATTGATTGATTGACGTAAAAGTTGCAAAGTTTTATTTGATGAGCAAAATAATGTTGATTAGAGAGATTTTGAATGTGATTTTTAAAATGAATTTAATTTTTACAAATCAAATGAATTATGAAATAGATTGTTGACGGGGAACTAGCTCAGATGGTAGAGCGCTCGCTTAGCATGCGAGAGGTACTGGGATCGATACCCAGGTTCTCCAATTTTTTTGAAAAATTCAATATTTTACTTTACGAAAAATCATTAATATTCAATCTATTGAAAATTACGTTTAAACTTTCGATGATTTTTACAATTGTAAAATGTGAAAAATCTCAACAACTGAAAATATGAAAAACATTTTACTTTGATGACAAGTGAAAATTCATTGATTGATTGACGTAAAAGTTGCAAAGTTTTATTTGATGAGCAAAATAATGTTGATTAGAGAGATTTTGAATGTGATTTTTAAAAATGAATTTAATTTTTACAAATCAAATGAATTATGAAATAGATTGTTGACGGGGAACTAGCTCAGATGGTAGAGCGCTCGCTTAGCATGCGAGAGGTACTGGGATCGATACCCAGGTTCTCCAATTTTTTTGAAAAATTCAATATTTTACTTTACGAAAAATCATTAATATTCAATCTATTGAAAATTACGTTTAAACTTTCGATGATTTTTACAATTGTAAAATGTGAAAAATCTCAACAACTGAAAATATGAAAAACATTTTACTTTGATGACAAGTGAAAATTCATTGATTGATTGACGTAAAAGTTGCAAAGTTTTATTTGATGAGCAAAATAATGTTGATTAGAGAGATTTTGAATGTGATTTTTAAAAATGAATTTAATTTTTACAAATCAAATGAATTATGAAATAGATTGTTGACGGGGAACTAGCTCAGATGGTAGAGCGCTCGCTTAGCATGCGAGAGGTACTGGGATCGATACCCAGGTTCTCCAATTTTTTTGAAAAATTCAATATTTTACTTTACGAAAAATCATTAATATTCAATCTATTGAAAATTACGTTTAAACTTTCGATGATTTTTACAATTGTAAAATGTGAAAAATCTCAACAACTGAAAATATGAAAAACATTTTACTTTGATGACAAGTGAAAATTCATTGATTGATTGACGTAAAAGTTTGCAAAGTTTTATTTGATGAGCAAAATAATGTTGATTAGAGAGATTTTGAATGTGATTTTAAAAATGAATTTAATTTTTACAAATCAAATGAATTATGAAATAGATTGTTGACGGGGAACTAGCTCAGATGGTAGAGCGCTCGCTTAGCATGCGAGAGGTACTGGGATCGATACCCAGGTTCTCCAATTTTTTTGAAAAATTCAATATTTTACTTTACGAAAAATCATTAATATTCAATCTATTGAAAATTACGTTTAAACTTTCGATGATTTTTACAATTGTAAAATGTGAAAAATCTCAACAACTGAAAATATGAAAAACATTTTACTTTGATGACAAGTGAAAATTCATTGATTGATTGACGTAAAAGTTGCAAAGTTTTATTTGATGAGCAAAATAATGTTGATTAGAGAGATTTTGAATGTGATTTTTAAAAATGAATTTAATTTTTACAAATCAAATGAATTATGAAATAGATTGTTGACGGGGAACTAGCTCAGATGGTAGAGCGCTCGCTTAGCATGCGAGAGGTACTGGGATCGATACCCAGGTTCTCCAATTTTTTTGAAAAATTCAATATTTTACTTTACGAAAAATCATTAATATTCAATCTATTGAAAATTACGTTTAAACTTTCGATGATTTTTACAATTGTAAAATGTGAAAAATCTCAACAACTGAAAATATGAAAAACATTTTACTTTGATGACAAGTGAAAATTCATTGATTGATTGACGTAAAAGTTGCAAAGTTTTATTTGATGAGCAAAATAATGTTGATTAGAGAGATTTTGAATGTGATTTTTAAAAATGAATTTAATTTTTACAAATCAAATGAATTATGAAATAGATTGTTGACGGGGAACTAGCTCAGATGGTAGAGCGCTCGCTTAGCATGCGAGAGGTACTGGGATCGATACCCAGGTTCTCCAATTTTTTTGAAAAATTCAATATTTTACTTTACGAAAAATCATTAATATTCAATCTATTGAAAATTACGTTTAAACTTTCGATGATTTTTACAATTGTAAAATGTGAAAAATCTCAACAACTGAAAATATGAAAAACATTTTACTTTGATGACAAGTGAAAATTCATTGATTGATTGACGTAAAAGTTGCAAAGTTTTATTTGATGAGCAAAATAATGTTGATTAGAGAGATTTTGAATGTGATTTTTAAAAATGAATTTAATTTTTACAAATCAAATGAATTATGAAATAGATTGTTGACGGGGAACTAGCTCAGATGGTAGAGCGCTCGCTTAGCATGCGAGAGGTACTGGGATCGATACCCAGGTTCTCCAATTTTTTTGAAAAATTCAATATTTTACTTTACGAAAAATCATTAATATTCAATCTATTGAAAATTACGTTTAAACTTTCGATGATTTTTACAATTGTAAAATGTGAAAAATCTCAACAACTGAAAATATGAAAAACATTTTACTTTGATGACAAGTGAAAATTCATTGATTGATTGACGTAAAAGTTGCAAAGTTTTATTTGATGAGCAAAATAATGTTGATTAGAGAGATTTTGAATGTGATTTTTAAAAATGAATTTAATTTTTACAAATCAAATGAATTATGAAATAGATTGTTGACGGGGAACTAGCTCAGATGGTAGAGCGCTCGCTTAGCATGCGAGAGGTACTGGGATCGATACCCAGGTTCTCCAATTTTTTTGAAAAATTCAATATTTTACTTTACGAAAAATCATTAATATTCAATCTATTGAAAATTACGTTTAAACTTTCGATGATTTTTACAATTGTAAAATGTGAAAAATCTCAACAACTGAAAATATGAAAAACATTTTACTTTGATGACAAGTGAAAATTCATTGATTGATTGACGTAAAAGTTGCAAAGTTTTATTTGATGAGCAAAATAATGTTGATTAGAGAGATTTTGAATGTGATTTTTAAAAATGAATTTAATTTTTACAAATCAAATGAATTATGAAATAGATTGTTGACGGGGAACTAGCTCAGATGGTAGAGCGCTCGCTTAGCATGCGAGAGGTACTGGGATCGATACCCAGGTTCTCCAATTTTTTTGAAAAATTCAATATTTTACTTTACGAAAAATCATTATTCAATCTATTGAAAATTACGTTTAAACTTTCGATGATTTTTACAATTGTAAAATGTGAAAAATCTCAACAACTGAAAATATGAAAAACATTTTACTTTGATGACAAGTGAAAATTCATTGATTGATTGACGTAAAAGTTGCAAAGTTTTATTTGATGAGCAAAATAATGTTGATTAGAGAGATTTTGAATGTGATTTTTAAAAATGAATTTAATTTTTACAAATCAAATGAATTATGAAATAGATTGTTGACGGGGAACTAGCTCAGATGGTAGAGCGCTCGCTTAGCATGCGAGAGGTACTGGGATCGATACCCAGGTTCTCCAATTTTTTTGAAAAATTCAATATTTTACTTTACGAAAAATCATTAATATTCAATCTATTGAAAATTACGTTTAAACTTTCGATGATTTTTACAATTGTAAAATGTGAAAAATCTCAACAACTGAAAATATGAAAAACATTTTACTTTGATGACAAGTGAAAATTCATTGATTGATTGACGTAAAAGTTGCAAAGTTTTATTTGATGAGCAAAATAATGTTGATTAGAGAGATTTTGAATGTGATTTTTAAAAATGAATTTAATTTTTACAAATCAAATGAATTATGAAATAGATTGTTGACGGGGAACTAGCTCAGATGGTAGAGCGCTCGCTTAGCATGCGAGAGGTACTGGGATCGATACCCAGGTTCTCCAATTTTTTTGAAAAATTCAATATTTTACTTTACGAAAAATCATTAATATTCAATCTATTGAAAATTACGTTTAAACTTTCGATGATTTTTACAATTGTAAAATGTGAAAAATCTCAACAACTGAAAATATGAAAAACATTTTACTTTGATGACAAGTGAAAATTCATTGATTGATTGACGTAAAAGTTGCAAAGTTTTATTTGATGAGCAAAATAATGTTGATTAGAGAGATTTTGAATGTGATTTTTAAAAAATGAATTTAATTTTTACAAATCAAATGAATTATGAAATAGATTGTTGACGGGGAACTAGCTCAGATGGTAGAGCGCTCGCTTAGCATGCGAGAGGTACTGGGATCGATACCCAGGTTCTCCAATTTTTTTGAAAAATTCAATATTTTACTTTACGAAAAATCATTAATATTCAATCTATTGAAAATTACGTTTAAACTTTCGATGATTTTTACAATTGTAAAATGTGAAAAATCTCAACAACTGAAAATATGAAAAACATTTTACTTTGATGACAAGTGAAAATTCATTGATTGATTGACGTAAAAGTTGCAAAGTTTTATTTGATGAGCAAAATAATGTTGATTAGAGAGATTTTGAATGTGATTTTTAAAAATGAATTTAATTTTTACAAATCAAATGAATTATGAAATATTGTTGACGGGGAACTAGCTCAGATGGTAGAGCGCTCGCTTAGCATGCGAGAGGTACTGGGATCGATACCCAGGTTCTCCAATTTTTTTGAAAAATTCAATATTTTACTTTACGAAAAATCATTAATATTCAATCTATTGAAAATTACGTTTAAACTTTCGATGATTTTTACAATTGTAAAATGTGAAAAATCTCAACAACTGAAAATATGAAAACATTTTACTTTGATGACAAGTGAAAATTCATTGATTGATTGACGTAAAAGTTGCAAAGTTTTATTTGATGAGCAAAATAATGTTGATTAGAGAGATTTTGAATGTGATTTTTAAAAATGAATTTAATTTTTACAAATCAAATGAATTATGAAAAGATTGTTGACGGGAACTAGCTCAGATGGTAGAGCGCTCGCTTAGCATGCGAGAGGTACTGGGATCGATACCCAGGTTCTCCAATTTTTTTGAAAAATTCAATATTTTACTTTACGAAAAATCATTAATATTCAATCTATTGAAATTACGTTTAAACTTTCGATGATTTTTACAATTGTAAAATGTGAAAAATCTCAACAACTGAAAATATGAAAAACATTTTACTTTGATGACAAGTGAAATTCATTGATTGATTGACGTAAAAGTTGCAAAGTTTTATTTGATGAGCAAAATAATGTTGATTAGAGAGATTTTGAATGTGATTTTTAAAAATGAATTTAATTTTTACAAATCAAATGAATTATGAAATAGATTGTTGACGGGGAACTAGCTCAGATGGTAGAGCGCTCGCTTAGCATGCGAGAGGTACTGGGATCGATACCCAGGTTCTCCAATTTTTTTGAAAAATTCAATATTTTACTTTACGAAAAATCATTAATATTCAATCTATTGAAAATTTACGTTTAAACTTTCGATGATTTTACAATTGTAAAATGTGAAAAATCTCAACAACTGAAAATATGAAAACATTTTACTTTGATGACAAGTGAAAATTCATTGATTGATTGACGTAAAAGTTGCAAAGTTTTATTTGATGAGCAAAATAATGTTGATTAGAGAGATTTTGAATGTGATTTTTAAAAATGAATTTAATTTTACAAATCAAATGAATTATGAAATAGATTGTTGACGGGGAACTAGCTCAGATGGTAGAGCGCTCGCTTAGCATGCGAGAGGTACTGGGATCGATACCCAGGTTCTCCAATTTTTTTGAAAAATTCAATATTTTACTTTACGAAAAATCATTAATATTCAATCTATTGAAAATTACGTTTAAACTTTCGATGATTTTTACAATTGTAAAATGTGAAAAATCTCAACAACTGAAATATTGAAAACATTTTACTTTGATGACAAGTGAAAATTCATTGATTGATTGACGTAAAAGTTGCAAAGTTTTATTTGATGAGCAAAATAATGTTGATTAGAGAGATTTTGAATGTGATTTTTAAAAATGAATTTAATTTTTACAAATCAAATGAATTATGAAATAGATTGTTGACGGGGAACTAGCTCAGATGGTAGAGCGCTCGCTTAGCATGCGAGAGGTACTGGGATCGATACCCAGGTTCTCCAATTTTTTTGAAAAATTCAATATTTTTACTTTACGAAAAATCATTAATATTCAATCTATTGAAAATTACGTTTAAATTTCGATGATTTTTACAATTGTAAAATGTGAAAAATCTCAACAACTGAAAATATGAAAACATTTTACTTTGATGACAAGTGAAAATTCATTGATTGATTGACGTAAAAGTTGCAAAGTTTTATTTGATGAGCAAAATAATGTTGATTAGAGAGATTTTGAATGTGATTTTTAAAAATGAATTTAATTTTTACAAATCAAATGAATTATGAAATAGATTGTTGACGGGGAACTAGCTCAGATGGTAGAGCGCTCGCTTAGCATGCGAGAGGTACTGGGATCGATACCCAGGTTCTCCAATTTTTTTGAAAAATTCAATATTTTACTTTACGAAAAATCATTAATATTCAATCTATTGAAAATTACGTTTAAACTTTCGATGATTTTTACAATTGTAAAATGTGAAAAATCTCAAAACTGAAAATATGAAAAACATTTTACTTTGATGACAAGTGAAAATTCATTGATTGATTGACGTAAAAGTTGCAAAGTTTTATTTGATGAGCAAAATAATGTTGATTAGAGAGATTTTGGATT